>OMLB01055654.1:0-20000 GCA_900302555.1 Myripristis jacobus
GCCACAGCCTACCTGGGCTTTGTTTCTGACCATGTCCATCCCTTTATGACCACCATGTACCCATCCTCTGATGGCTACTCCCAGCAGGATAATGCACCATGTCACAAAGCTCAAATCATTTCAAATTGGTTTCTTGAACATGACAGTGAGTTCACTGTACTAAAATGCCCCCACAGTCACCAGATCTCAACCCAATAGAACATCTTTGGGATGTGGTGGAACAGGAGCTTCATGCCCTGGATGTGCATCCCACAAATCTCCATCAACTGCAAGAAGCTATCCTATCAATATGGGCCAACATTTCTAAAGAATGCTTCCAGCACCTTGTTGAATCAATGCCGCGAAGAATTAAGGCAGTTCTGAAGGCGAAAGGGGGTCAAACACGGTATTAGTATGGTGTTCCTAATAATCCTTTAGGTGAGTGTATACTAATTATAAATATACAAACTAGCAAAAAATGTTTTGAAAAGAAAAAATAAGAAAATTAGAGAAAAAAGAAAATTAAAATTAAAAAAACAAATAAGCAAAAAATTTGAAAACTAGCAAAACAATACCTTACAAGAAAACTATATTTATAATGATCAAAATAATATATTTAAAGGCCAAATCCGTGGAACTGGATCAGATTTCTTGTGTTTAAATGCTGCTGAAAGGTGTCTGAATGCAGCCTTTGTTAGTTAGGTGGTAGAAAAGTGATACAAAAATGACCAGAAATTTACCAAAGTATTGGTAAAATTTTACAAAAATGAGGAAACTGAATACAATGTAAAACATCGCTTGATGCAAGGCAGAATCACTTGAAACAGGCGTCTGCAGCTTATTCAAAGTCAACATAGGGCTCCAGGGCATGAACACGTTAGAAAGCCCCTGAGCTACGAGGCCCTTTCACACCTCAGGAGGAATAGTTCAATAATCATATTTTATCATTAACACATCTTCCAGTTCAAAATACCAGACATCTTATCAGATTCTTTCAGACTCTGTGTAACATCTCAAAACGACTGATGTGCAGGCATGTTAACACTCTGCCTGTTACAGTCTGTGTCTGTGCCGAGGCCAGCTGTTCGACTGACTCAGTGCCCAGGGTGAACAGCTCAGGTCACCCTCGGCACTGAAGAGGTTCACACAGGTATGGATGCTTCATCACTCCTCAGCCTCGCACTGACGGGCTGAGCACAAAACACTCCATGATATGGACACTCCATGGAAAACATTTTCAACTGTGTGCTCCAAATGTGAACAGAATAAAAATATGCTCCTTGCATGATTCACTTGAGTTATGCTTTTACAACACTGCTTTTTAGAAAACTGTATATACAAGCAAAAGTCTGGAAATATTTGTGTAGGAGCTCTGTACAGCGATAAAACACATCAACATGCTTTGAACTAATCAAAGCTCAGGGATGCTGGTAGGTACCTGGGGCTTGGACCAGGGGAGGGGAAACCGGGAAGTCCAGAGCTGTGGTCAGGTCATTTTCATGACATCCATGAAATGGCTTCATTAGCCAGAGTAGTGCTGAACCACGGATAGAAATATTATTATGCCCAAGTGCAATGTCCAAATCACAGGAGCTGAAATTGTTTGATAAAGATGAAATATGTGACAAAATAGCTTTATAAAGTGAGTTAGTGTTGTGGTGCTGCAGAGATGTCCAGGCCTACAAACTTTCCAGATGTAAGGAAAAAAAAACCCACGTCATTCTAACAGATTTTTCAGTGCATATTAAAATTAATTTAGCATTCCTGCTAAAACGCGAATCATGTCACAAAAAATCTATTGCGATAAATATGAAAACATTATTGCAGTCTCACTCTTTTTTACCATATTGTTCAGCCTTAATCCAGAATGAAAAGACAAGAAAAAATTACTGTTATTTACCCATTTAATGTTCTCACTGCAAAACAACTGACCCACTGAATACATTTAATATTTCTACTTGTACAAAATACATATGTGATAAAATGTGCACAAAATAAGAAAGAAGAGTGAGGATGAAATGGGGCTCACACTGTGACCCCAGACGTAGTTTGCCTCACAGAACATGCAGTTACGAAACAAAGAAAGGTGAAAGGTGATACACAAGTGAACAATGTGACTTTTAACACCGTTCAAACATAACAGGTCAAGTATTTGTACTTCAAACAAATAGGAAAATCCAATGGACTCATCTTAATGAAAACGAAAAAATATCTAAAATGCATAAAAATACTCAGTTTGTTTGGATTAAGGCAGCCGGTATTAACTGTTCCATTAAAAACACAACTCCACTACGTACAATTACACATGAACGTTTTACATTTTTACATTTGAGACCAGACATGTCGCTGCGTTCCCGTCTCTGGACCCAAAACACAAATTCAAGTTATACATATGCTATTCTGAAACACTGGAGACAAGTTGCTCTTTCTCACTCTTTCTCGCAGGGCTTCATGCAGTGGCATCATAACTGTCAGTATTTCAGTACATAGCAACTTAAAGACTTAAAGTGTTTGGCAAATTCAAAACCACGGTGCAGTCTGGCTGCTCCTGCCAGCAGCAAGTCAGTCTTAAATCCACATGACATCAGGTCGAGGAGCACCTTCCCATCCGTTTTTCTGACACCTGAACCTTCCCTTTAAAACTAAAAAATTAAGAGCAATTAACAAGACTATAACAGCACCACAATGTAATGAAATGAACCGGTTGCCTCAGTACTTTTGGTAACTAAAAATACAGATTGTATACATAAAACAAGGAGTAGAATAAATAGAGCTGTAAAATTGAACTAAAAGCTGTTTTTCCTGTGTTTCTGCCCAGCCATAATTACATGCTGGGTATTAGATTGTCAGGGCTCATTGGGCTGAGTGTCTGTTCCAAGAACAGCCAGCAGACCCCTGGTTTGCTGGTCTAGTTGCCCAACAGAGCGGCAGTCTCGTCACTATGGCTGTCCTCCTCCAGCCGACCACCGCGGTACATTAAGAACTGGATGCTGATCTGAAAGGGGGTGTCAAGGAAATCTAAAGAGACTTCTGAACACACGGGAACCAGATTAAGGCACTATTAGCCATGAAGAGTAGGGCTTCAAAGAGGAATGGCTGCCACGCTGGTGATTTCCATCACTGAGAAGATGTCATGCATGTACAGGAAGCAAAGGAGAATTTATCTGTTTTTCTGTCTTAGTGCTAAAGGCTGCTGCAGACTGTACAACTGCAATTTCATTTGAATTTAATCAACACACACTGCTGATTAAGGTAACTGTTCTATTATATTATGTAAATTTCTTTTTCTGACCAAAGCTGGGTGGGTTGCCCTTCCTTAAATCAAAACTGAACTTTGATAGAGTATTAGGTTGTCTAGTTCCATGGGTGTGATATGAGTCCACATGGTGAAGTATCCTCATTAGTTGCCACTCTACCAAGGTCCAGTTTTCATTAAATATTTAATAATTTGTTCACACATTTGCAAAAATACTCCAAGGTGACTCGAGTCCTACCAGTAATGGCTTTTTCATTTTCATTTTCTGAAAGGATACTATGAGGTCGAGGGTGAGTGTGCCCAGGCTGCCGATGAGCCAGGGCAGGTGATGGATGATGTAGCTGCTCTCGCCCTGGCCCGGGTCTGGGTTCTTCAGCAGCACGCTCAGACCGTACGTGGTGTTACCCAGGATGACCAGGGCGAACAGGAAGTATGACACTCCCTCAGTCGACTTCCTCTTGTACTGCAGGCAGAGCGGGGAGGACGGGGACAGTGGAGGGAGAGCAAGATATTTGTTTTCTTGTTTTCTTCATCATTGTTATTATTATTAGTGGTAGTAGCAGTTGTATTATCTTGGGCTTCAGTGGAGAGTTTTAGCATCCCTGGAAGGTTTAAATCAGGGGTTTCCAAACTTTTTCATCTTCCTGACTTCTGAAGTCGACTTACATTAAGCCACAAATACCTATTTGAAGTGATTCTGCCCTAGGCTCCTTGATTTGAAAAGATGTTTTCGGTTTCTGTGAAGTACCTCATATAAAAAGATTCCAAATGTTGAGATTAAAGTATAATGTTAAAATAATCACAGTTTTTGTTGAACTATAACAGTTTCTAACAAACTAATTACAATGAAATCATACTATTCCTAATTTTGCTGAGGAAGCCCCTCAAGGGCCCCTGTGGGTCCCCACTTTTCAGGCCCCACCGTAAAAACCACTGGTCTAAAAGGTTACAGAGGCTTTCCCAGTCTGACAGCAATAAAATCCTCAGGGGAAACACAATGAATACTTGTAATTTTGAGAAAGAAAGTGGTCAAATCCAAAGATGATGTTTATCAGCTCAAACTACTGACAGCTTCAACCCAACAATATCAATTCTCAGCCTACAAACACTCATACTGGCTGCTGTGCACTACACTCAGATATGCAGCTCAGAGTGCTTACTGTTTGCACTGTGCATGTGGTAAGCAGTGTTTGTGCTCCTACTCACATTAGTGTACATCTGGGGGAGCCTGGAGAAGAGGTACAGCACCGACGACACTGAGCCGATGGAGAAGCCGATGATCTCCTTGGTGGTGAAAGCCTGGAGTGGTAGAAAGGTTGACACAGAGTTACACCAACAATTAAATCCAGGATAAAGAACCACACTAGTGGTTTTGCATGTTCAGTGTAGTGGCGACAAAATGTATAAACCTCACATTTCTGCTAATCTGTTCTCAAAGCAAGCAGTCATAATTTTGAACAACAATATGAAACAACAACGATATGAAAATGAAACTTTGAGAGCCTTCAGTATTCCATCACCATGACAAAGTCGTCCACATTAGTTTTTTTAAAAGCAGCAGCACTGTTGGGTTTTGATGACTTGAAATTGGACAGAGTGATGTGGTGTCTCATTTGCTTTACTCAGCCAATTAAAAGGTCTGTGGTTTTTGGATGGAAGCGGCGCTACAATCATTTTAGATTTGAAGTCTTCCATGTCTCTCATGACATTGCTGAGCTGTGGGAGGAGCAATCAGTACCCCCCTTCAATCCGGAGTTAACTGCACACAGCTGAAATCATCCTGCGTGGAGCAGTGCCCCTATAAGTAACAGAGGAAATAACTGCTCTGTTTGCTCTGCCAACCGCAAGAGCTGTCCCCTTATGCCTGTGAAGTACGTCAGAGAGTTCTCCCCATTGCTTGAGTCTGAAAATGCAATGTAACTGCAGTATTGCCTTTGCCTAGATATTTCGTTCTGAGCAGCTGATATCTTTTGCTTGTCAGTAAAGAACAGTTTTAAGAATGTATCTGAAACTAATTTCTTTGTTATCCATTTCTTTATATAGTTAATAAAGAGCACCACTTGCTGTCACTGAAGGAAAAGTTCTTGTGACAATAAACACCTTTATTGTGGGACCGGCTGCCTCGCTCTCCCTAGTTTGGTTACCTTAATTTCAATATCAGATGTCACTAAGCTCCAGTCCTCTCATCAAATAGGTTATGTCTAAGAAGAGGTACTGTGGACAGACTGGTGATGCAACGCTGGGAAGAGGGAAGCAGTTACCTGCCAAAAGTCCACTGCAAGTTAACTTAAGTGCACATAGAACCTTCATGGTCACATTTTCAGCAATAAAACACATCCACTAATGTTTAGGTCCACACAATAGACAGTATAATTTTATATAAATGTGTTATGTTCCAATGTGTTTGTGCCCAGCACAGACTGATGACCTTTCACTCTGTGCTGGAGAGAACATCACTGGTTCTCCAAGCGTTACTGTTTCAGCTGCTCACTGCTCAGTGACTGTACTGAGCTGATGCTATCGCTAACTAACGTCAGCTTTCACTGTAGCTCACTGTATGTCGAGTGCTGTGGGCTTGGCAGGCAGTCGTTTCTTACAAAAATCCCTCAAGTACAGACAAGTCACGTTGTTTCCTGGTGTTCGGTTTTATTCCAATATTAAAGACAGCTGGACTCAAAGACTTTAATTTTACTTTTAAGTGTCCTCCTGTGTCACTGTTTGAAAAATTATATGGGTGTATGTGAAATTTTCTGACATGAGAATTCAATTCTGTCTATATTTCATCCTTCAGATCTGTGACACTTCTTTATGTCATGTCTCACAGGAAGTAAGCATGCTTCACAATATTTCAAATGTAAATTATAAACTCACATTTCATTCTGAATTTACCAAGGCCTTTTCTAAATATTTTCTCAGCATACAGTCTTGGTTTTTATCTCTACTCCGATTATTATCAGTGGGTCTAATTTTAGAGGGGTTGTGATGTTAAATCAAACAGGGTGCCACTTCATTTGTGCACTGAAAGAGCCCCCTGCTGGACATGTATTTATTATTTTCTTATCGTTTGTAATGTGAATGAGTTATAGGCTACATAAAACCCCTCTCTCTACTGGCTTCTGTCCTTACACCACACTCATACTGTGCTTAACAGATTTCCCTCTGAAACAGTAACATCGACCTACCGCACTAGATTTCACTTCTTCTTGAGACATAGTATCTCCTTTTAAACTATTGACTGCTCTGCTTGCGTATTCTGTGTACACACACACACAATGCCAGATTGTTCAAGCCTGGTTTGAGTTAACGTTGACAAGACACAGCTGCATTGTGTTCATGGAACTGCTTCGGCCTCAAGTAACAGTCAACGTTAACTCAAACTGGACTTTTTCATCTGAGCACAGATTTCATTTGTGCTGTTGATGAAATACCCCAACCCTCCAGGTAAGGACAGATAACAACAACAATACTAATACTGATGATAATGATACATCTAGCAGTCATGTCTCAATTGTATTCATCTGGTGATTTTATTTCTTCTGTGTACACGTCAAAAATTGTCCCCCAGTAAACGTTTTCAGATTTTTCTCCACCTTCACATCCCTACAATGTACTGTACTCTTATTAAAATGCCAATATTTACCTGATGTCTTAGAGTGGACGGGAATGACTAAAATGTCTTTTACTGTTAAGTGTGGATTTTGAATATATCATGAAATCTTTAGTAGAAAAATTATTTGCAAAATGGTTTGTTGCTATGTAAAACGTAATGTAATAGTCAGTGGGACAAACATTAAGAATCATTGGTACAGTCCGTTAAAGACACCATGAAATGGACTCTTGCTTTCTCGTTTTGATGTAGTTACAGGATGTTTGTATCAGTTTGGGGGAGAAACACAATTTTGTTTTATTTTTTTTATTTTGTTTTAATATGAAGAGAAACAGGATTTTATTGAAGGGATAGGTGGATGAGAGGGGATGTTTAAAGATTTGTGAAGATTTTCTTGGTTGAAATTTTAATTTTCACCCACGAGTGCTGGATGATGTCATTGTTACCGTGATACTGTGTTTTACAGTTAGTAGAAGTCATGTGAGGTCATTTCATGGGGATTTTAACTAGCCTGGTTCACTGATTGGCTGACTAAGCACATCTCACCTGAATAGTGGTTGAGAGCAAGGCGCGACCTTTGAACTCAGAGTGCAGTGCCTCCTGCTGGGCTCCCAGTCCATCGATGGGGGTGAGGCTGGCAGTGAGCATAGTGGTAGGGGCCAGGACACAGGCCACGCCCACCATATTTAAAAGCCTCCTGTCTGCAGAGGAGAGCAGGAAAAGGGGACAGTTGGGCTCACCATCAATACTGAGTCTCAGCACATTCCTCCAGACAGACCAAAGTGTGTGAGAGGTCATCAGGGAGGGAACAAATACCGCAGCCATGCCAGGCACGTAATGACATCATTCCAGGGTTCAGGGATTATCTCTCTCCACTGTCTGGATGGGTCTTGGATCATTGTTCCTCCGCACTGATCTAAGAAGCTTGCTCACTATATGCAGCTATGTCACATAAAATTGATCTTTTAGATAAACAGTAGCGCCCTGGAGATTGTTGAACTATTTTGCGATTGTATGGCTGACTGGGGATAAAATATACACCTGACTTTTACATGATAACGGCCAGTGCTGAATCATTTAATTACCTGTGCTGTCCAAGGTACAGAGCTGGACAATGCTGATTCCCGTTTCACTTCTGTTTCTGTTTACTAAGATTTGCATGCCTCAGATACTAAATAAGACACTTCATCCCCCAACCTACCCCCTTGTTTTGATCAGTTTGTCAATATATGAAAGTCCCACATCACTGGCCAAAGACATTTGAAACATTAACTGAGTGTTTGGGCAAAAAAAAGATGTTTAGAGAAAAAGCACTCACTTTCACGAAATTTGTTCTTCGTCATGTAGTAAAAGTACATGGCTAACATCAGCAGATCAGCCAGGACATAATAAACCGCTGTGTACGTCTGGATGAGGGAGAGAGAAAGAGATGATGGTGAGAAATAACAGAAAAAAGCAACTACTCTTTAGGCACAGAAACAAAAAACATAAGTCCATAAGTCATACTGTCTTTGTCGGTTCATCTGTTGCCTCACCAAGGTTACCACCCGACAACTGACTCAAACATTTTGAGTATTTAACTGCCAGTCACCTGAAGTGGAAGCTGGTCTGCTAAGAAGGAGCCCACCAGATTGCAGCTGTCGCCTCCCAGCCAAAGCAACAAAAACCAAATAGAGAGAGCACTGTCCATGTTCCCTGTTTTGCAAGAGCTGTAGTACTGCCTGTGAACAGAGAAACAACACAGTTGAAGATCTGAGGTGTGAAGACGTGCCAATGAGAGGCTGAGATACAGCCAGAAACACTTACGGCACTGCAGACACCATGAAGCAGCCGATGGACAGCAGGCCGAGGTAGACACTGGCCATATCCCTGGCATCCTGCGCGCATTCCCCAAGGCCTTCCCAAACCCACTGCGACCCATTGGGGCAGAGAGAAGTGAAGTTTCCTCCGCCGATCGATCCAAAGGCCCCCCGAGTGAGAACTCCCATTGACGTCATGTTCAGCTTGAAGAGAAAAGCCTCTGTGAATACCTCAACGAGTAAGCCCAAGTCTTAAAGGCAGACTATGCAGTTTCAAAGGGGAGGGCTTCCCACCTTGTTATGATGTGGTAAAGAATGATGAACACCACTCAACTCTGAAAAGAACAGAACTTAGAAATGCCTCAGGAGTTCAGGATAACTCTTTTACCCCATCATAACCCAAAATATAAGAGCACTTCACTCCATTGTTTATGTTGTTGTGTACATTTGATATCAAAACATTAGATACAATACGTTATGAAATACTTTCTTAATCTCCCAGGAGGGAAAGTGAGTGCTAGCATACATGTAGGACAGACCACAGATAGCACAATAACACAAGAAACATACACATCAGAAGACAGCACAAAACAAGCTGAGAGCACACAAGCAGTGTTAACATAATAAACAGTGTAAACATCAGTGTGACTGTACTAGTGATCAACATCAACATCTCTCTGAAGAGAACCTGGGCACATCAAGCCTGTCACCTCTTTCATTTATCTGTTTTTTTCCCTTATCATTGCTAATTTTGTTTTTTGTTTTGTGCACTTGTACTTTTCAGAATTTTTAAAGCCAGTAATTTTTACTTTGGTACATTTTTGCTTGAGTGTTGTACTTCACTACAATGTAAATCATATCCATTACAGAGAACAAATGATCAATGACAGATTGTGGAACCTTTCACAATACAATGCTCAGTCAGCAAAAATGAGAAGAGGCACCTGCATCTACTTTGCTGGTTCTGCATTTTTGTCATTTTCAAATTTCACCGTAAAAGCTGCACCACGAAAAACTGCAGATGGTCGATGGAAGTGAGGACCGTTCAGACTCAGCTGGTAAAAATGTAGAATAAGGGTGGGGGGAAAAAGGGGAAAGTATCAGTGAGTTGGCCTGACGATGAGAACCATGTAGACCCAACGATCACATGATGTGCTTATTCCATATTTGCCAGTTGAGTCTACAGGGTCCTCACTTCAGTTTAGCGTAATGCCCCTTTAAAAGCATGCAGTCTGGAGCGTGTTCTCTCGTCCATTTCTAACTGCATGGAAAAGATCACAGCTAACACAGTTACTGTTTTGAAAAAGAAACTCAGTCACTTTCACTCATTTTAAATGAGACACTTCAGTACTTCTACTCAAGTAAAATATAAGCAATGTAACAGTGCTTCTGAGTACTTTGAGCAGAAATTTGTAGCACTCTTTCCACCACTGAGTACACGGGATGATCCTCATTTTGCATCACACTCTTGAGCTTCCTACCCATACTTTGCTCCATGATGACTTCTAGCAAGTTAGGGGTCACGCCAATGATGGATGCTCCCTCATCAGTTTAGATTCAAGATGGGCATGTGACATTCATTTTAACAATTTTTAGTCCTAGCATGAACCCGGGGGGTCCTATCCTTCCTCAGCCTGATCCTTAACATTAGTAAACAAAGTGAAAGTCGAAACTGCATAGTCTGCCTTTGAGCTTTCATTATACTGCCACCTTGGCTGATCTGCCCTATACACAAGCATTATTCATATGGTAAAAAGGCAGGGTCAACAAAACGAATGTATAATGTCAACAACTGTAAACATATGTGCCAAGTAGTGCCGACCTTTTCACTGCTTCATCGCCCAGTTAAAATCAACCATGTAACTTAAGACAGCAATGGAAATATCACATCTGGCTCACAAATGCAGAAATGACACAATTACCCAGTTAATTTAGCACTGCTGTAAACAGGATCAAAGGTTAATCGACTAATGAAGACAACACAGAAACGGGCGACATTTGGTTCCGGTTTCAGTGATTGGTTCAAGACAATAAGATAGCCTATGACTAAACCTATCCGTCGAAAACGTCTAATATACGACCTGGTGGATCACATGGGAATTGGTGAAAAGCATTAAGAGTGTTCTTGCCTTTTTTCCGCTGGCTCCTGCTGGCTGTACAAAACCTTTCAGGCGTCTGGCATCGCTGGAGAAACAACACGGAAGCAGCCTGTAAACAGTCTCGTCTCGAGCGCGCTGATTTGACCTCGGGCTGCGTCGTCACGAGCACGGGGCGGGGCTTCAGCAAAGCAGCTGACCGGCGGATAATGTTGCACGCTCGTGAGCACTCAAAACAAGCAGACAGTCAAAATGTACCGTTCAGCTTAACGCCACTTTTACTGGCAGTTTGAAAAGCCGCGTGACGCCGTCATGGGCTAAAATAAGCTGCAGTTTCCCACTTTTAGCTCCGCAAAATGATACGCAAAATGGTCTGCCGTCAAGTTAACATTACCGTGTTTTCTGCAATTAAGTAGCGCGAGCAATGCCTCTGGTGTCCCCGCGCTCACACATTTCACATGTTCTCATCACATATCAACAAGCCCTGTTAAAACGGCCGACACGCTCCCCGTGGGAATTCACTCATTAGTCTTGAGTCATTTCCATCGATAAGAGGCCCGACATTTTTTCTAAGAGCTTTGCATTTTAGTATTAAGCCGCGAAAGCCACGTCACTAATCACGTCCAGTTCCGCCGCGTTCAAGTTTAAGGGCAAAATAGAAACTTCCTCTAGCCGCGAGTATTGCGAGTGAGAGACGAACGTACGGTCCATTGAAAAAAAGTCATTTTGATTATTAGTAAACAAAAACACCTGGCACACCATGACTTGTGACCTTTCAGTAAGTCGTTAGGAGCCAATCATCAATTCGGTCTTCAATACACACAGCAATCGATTACTTGCTCAGTTACATTTCCATAATTGATTACCCTATTTGTTATACAATCACGTCCAACAAGGTATCGTTAAGGGTGGTTTCGAGCAGTGGATCAACCATAAAAGTTGGGCTTTTAATAACCCTTATATTATCTTTGAGGTCAGTTTGACCCCACTGAGAGTGTAACGTCTCTAAATCCGTGATTAACGACGTTTTTTTCTTCATTTTTAATGACGTACCCTAATTTAAGTGGGGACAAGTGAGTAAACATAAAATTAACATGTTTTCAATGTCTTGGGGGAGGTTGTTTTCTGCAGTCAACAAGGCACATAAATTACCTGACATAAACTAGGGTTACAAATTTTATTGTAATCATTATCTGGAGGTTTAAATTGCTAGGACCAAAGTGACCCCCATTTGATTAATATAATATTCTATTAAATAGAAAATATGAAGTTAAAACAGTCGACAGTGCATTCTGGTAAATTAGATGTCTGCCAAATTGTATAGTGGATGTCAGCTATGTGATAAATGTTATGCTCTAAAATACCTGCACTTCAGCCTATCAGCCAGTAACACAGGAATAGCAGATTGATATGCTGGTCATATGAGAGAGAGGAGGGGTCAGCTGACTCAGGTGAGATCAAATATGTGAGGTGCAGAGCGCCATAAGGAGATTTTGTTGAGGAAAATATAAATTTCCTACCTGTGGAGGAGGAAGACGCTGACCATGTAACCCCGCGCTCAGACTTTGAGTGAAATGAAATGGAGATGTGTCCTCATGGCACAGCGGCTGGCCAGATGTGAGGTGCGTCAGCTGACAGTCTGAGGCTCTGACGACTCAGCAGCCTTCCTGCTGAGGTCAGGGCGTGCGGCTCTGCTGTCGCGTGCCCTGTAATGACTGCTCACCTCGCGCACTTCTCATAAAACTCACTTCCGATCGCTGAGGTCGCATGTACAAGCTGACACTCGTTCAGACGCCTGTGGCCGGAGTGAAAGATCAAATGGACCCTGTAAAAAATGTTTCTTTTTCTGTTGTTGAAAAATTAAGTGGTAGGCCTATAGAGGTAGTTTGTGCTGCAGCTGCGGAATAAACTAGACTAGAAATGCTTCTCAAGCATATAATTAACTGTAATGCCTAAAAATGCCTGCCAACATAAGAGTGCACCAACAAAAACATACCACAGTAGTTAATATTTGCACAGAATATCGTGCAAGAGCATAATGCTGTAGTTATGCATGGATGGGAGAATATGGGCTATGATTTTGATAAATACATTGATGCAGAGCTACTGTATAACATATGTAAATTTAGCGTTAAGTGGACACAGATAACGCGCACATTCAGGGCTGTTTCTAGCTTTTTGGGGCCCCTATGCAAAATGTTGCCCCCCTCCCTTCAAATACACACCAAATCTGTGTCATATTTCAAACTATTGTATCTCTGCTCTCTGCCTCAAACATAAGTAAGTCCTTGTAAAAGGGAAAATAGAGGATTTTTTCCAGTTTCTGTACTCAAGGGAATTAACCCACATTAGCTGGCTTTCCACTGTGGCACCAAACACTGGCGTGTTAGTGTGTGCCAAGGCCAGTTGCATTTCCATTGTCACTTCCAGTCTTTGACTGCGCCTTGGTCGGGCTGTCAGGGCCAGTTTCCACGTACTACTGGCCAACCAAATACCCATGGGCCAGACAGGATTAGCCAAGGTCTGAGGTGGAGTTAAGGGCTTACCTGGCTTATGGCAGGGAGACGGGTGCAGCTGATAAGTACAGATGTCAGTGCAGCAGCTCACTTTTGTAGCAGAAAAATAAAGGTGAAAAGAAAAATGGAGAGCAAGCGGCAGTCCTGGTCAAACAAAGACTTAAGGGCTGTGCTCGCTATCTGGGCAGAGGAGAATGTCCAATGTCAAATCGATGGTTTTTGCTGAAATGAAGACATTATGCAACACATAGTGAGAGAGGCTGGCAGCAGTGGGGATCCAATGCACAATGGGACAGATCTGCCAAAAACTGAAAAAACGGACGCCTCGGTACAAGGCAGTTAAAGCACACAACACACAAAGTGGTGTTCAGAGGAAAAATAACCCTTCCATTCTGCAGTAGTCAGTTGATGCCGGGAGTGCAGACTTTATACCGAGGCAACATGTGATGGAGGGGTTATAGAGCAAGACTGCAGGGCCACTGGCACGACAGTAGAAATGCAAATGATTTTTGAAGATAGCGCTAGCTCACAGTGGCAGGACTGTGGAAAGCCAGATTGCCTGCTGGTGCAGTCCAGGCTGGGTCTACTGTGAACATGAGTCAGTACACAGTAAAGTCAGACTTTTATTCTGGAGATATTTCTATTTTCTGTATTTCTTGGAGGAAAGGAAGTCGGGACATCACGACCCTACAAAACTTTACCTATAAATCCCAATTGATCAGCACCTTCTCACACACTCTGAAACAGGGATTTTTTTTCGTTTCCTTTCGTTACTATAACAGTTCTTAAAATATCTGTCAGACGTCATCAGTGCATCAATACATCACAATCTGATGATGACTTTGACATCGGTTTGCTTGTAAAACCAAGACCTCCCAGAATTAAAACTGCCTTTTGATATGCACATACATATTTCAGCTAGTGAGCTTATATCAAAACATGAGAGCGCTTGGTTATCGAAAGCGTCAGTTTATATTTGAGGAGAAAAAATATGCTGGCACAACGGGGCCCTTTGGCGGTCGTGGGGGCCCCATGCACAACCATAGTCTGCATAAAGCAAGAAATGGTTCTGCGAATATCAAGCTGCAACTGTACTGAATAACTTACATGTAGACTATCTGTATCTAAATCAATCATTGCATGGCCACAGACATGCTGATATACTCACATGTCTATTTTAAAGGCTATGTAAGTTTAAGTTGTGCGTTTATATTTTAAGATTTATTAATCCCTGTCATCTCAAAACAGGACTAAGCAGATGTGGAAAATTTACAAATGGGTTTGAATATGTTAATAATTGAGGTTTCAGTAACATATTGGACATTTTAGCTACATTTAAATTAGTCTTGCTTTTCCTTCATGTTGTTTTGAAGTTAAAATAGTGATTCTCTTTATCACAGCAGCAGTGCAGCAGATGCAAGTGTCCTCTCCCCATTTCCTCAGACGTTTGGCAAAAAGTGCTTAGTGTAATTTTAATGTCGTTTTTGTTTTGTTTGTTTTTTGTATGACTTACTTACATTTTACATATTAACGGCTTATTTAGACTTTTCCCCGACAGTCAAAAGGGGAAATACCATGTCATAATATAGAATACTGTATTATCAAATTCTGATCCTGCATTTGCAATACA
Source organism: Myripristis jacobus (assembly GCA_900302555.1). Taxonomy (NCBI): domain Eukaryota; kingdom Metazoa; phylum Chordata; class Actinopteri; order Holocentriformes; family Holocentridae; genus Myripristis; species Myripristis jacobus. The sequence continues at coordinate 14,884 of OMLB01055654.1, forward strand.
GAGGAAATGGTCATAACTTTCTAACATGGTCACTCTTTTGTGATGATATTCTTTGTAGTTCTCTGGCAAACCCTGCCCTACTCAACACCACACAACATCTGTATTGATATAGTTCAAGAAGAGGTTTTATTGATGACGCACCCAGACATCTACAGGAATACCTTCAGTGGGCTAGATTCTCTTATTTACATAATGCTTCCACAAAGTCATACAAATACTTGATAGGTTTCATGTCAAAGTATAGATATAATCCATTAAGATCTGGGAATGGGCGATTCAAATGTTTTATAAAGCAAATGTCACAACAAATCTACAAACATAATAATGGATGATAGAAAAGAATTTACCAGTCATTAACTTAACTACCGCAAAACAAATCCTACTTCAAAATCTGTACAAGCAAAGTTCATGAGTGTCCGTGAATTGAGGAGATGCAGCTCTTCTGTTGTTCTGTCTTCAGTCCAGACAAAGGCAGATTTCTTATGTATCTGACAGTAAATCTTTCAAAGGCAAGGATGAGACAAACCTAGCAGTTTGTACAATGAATCTCGTCCTTCACGTCTGTCACCTCGAACAAAGGAGAAGTGTGGGAGATGAGGAAGACAGCTGTTTCACTTCTCCTGTCTTCTGTTCTGTGGTGTGTCCCCCACCCCCTCACTTGATGTGCACCACTTTTTCATCTGTTTTTAACCGCTTGCGTCTCGGCTGTATGAAATCGTCTTCCGAGTCATCGGTGGGCTCCTCCTCCTCCTTCTCCTCTGTGTCCACGGACTCGGGTTCAGGCGTTTCGGGGAAGCTCTGTCCTGGGAACATCTCCAGCAGCTTCTCCTCAAAGTAGACGCTCACTGCCTTTCCGGACGTGGCCATCTCTGATCCCGCCTGCCAGAGGAGGAAGGGAGGAAGACGGACGGAGAGGGTGAAGAGTGATGTGGAGGAAGGAGGTATGAGAGCATTGGTGAGCAGGAGGAATGAATGAGTTGAAGCAGGGAGGAGGAAGAGGAGGAGGCGAGGAGGAGAAAAATTAGAGCTGATTAAAACTCTGGGTGGCAGGGCTGGTCCTGGCTCAACCTTGCTGTACAGAGCAGAGATATCCTGACCCCCTACAGTGGCTCCAGGAAGGATTTACAATGTCTGGTTCTAAGTTATTCCATACAGTGTAACAGTCCTACAACAAACCAGCAGGGCAACAACAGGGTATCTACAAGTTCTGAACACCATTAACCTTTAAAGCAAAACTGAACTTTGGCAGAGTGTTGGGTTGTATAGTTACCTGGATGTCATGAGTCCACATGGTGGTGGAGTATCCTTGTTAGTAGCTCTTTTCTATCTCTCCATTCACTTCCATAGCAAAACAGCTCCCAAAATAACATGTAATATGCATAAATGCATGTGAACAAAGCAGATTATGCCAACATAAAAAACAAGTCCCGGTACCCATTTTTAAAAAAATTAAAAAAATTTTTTTTAATTAATTTGACAGTGCTATCAGTTTGTTTTTTTTCCTGGTGCAAGACCCCTATGCAAAAGTTTCCTGCATGCGCTGCCTGCCGGATCTACTTTCCAGTTCAAATAGGGAAAATAAAAAGATCAGTGTTGTTTAATTTCCTCAAAAATGGGTACCAGGACTTATGGCTTCTGATACTGGCATAGTCTGCTTTGTTGATGTTGGTTTTGCACTAAAAGCGTTATTTTGGGAGCTGTTTTAATGCACGATGCAAGTGAATGGAGAGACAGACATACATTTTTCTATTTCTCTAAACTGGAAAGACTCTAAAACCTCATTTCATGCTAAATGGCTCAGGGATATTAAATTAAATCTAAAACTAGAGAAGATCAAATTCTCCCTGAAGGGCAAAAAGCTGAGCTTACAAAGAAATTAACTCCATTTATACTTTAGTTGTGATTTTTACAATGTATATGAGATCTATATGTTAAACATCCTAGAAATTGTTAAAAATTCAATAAAAAGATGTTGGGGGGAAAAAGGCACATAGTATTGTTAATTAGCAGTCTAGGGGAACATTGAGCAACTAATGAGGATATTTTGCCACCATGTGGACAACACTCTACCAAAGGCCATTTTTTTATGGTCAGTTAGAATAACACATTAAACCAATTCTACACTTGAAATAAATAAAGGTCTGCAAGACTGGGCTGATTTCTCAACATAAAAACAGCACAGTAAGATCCCCTGACAATTATTTTAATAGCTCTCAAACCAAATTTACAGGCGTGTTCACACCTGCCATGTGAGTCCTCTTCCAAGAGAGCCGTGATGCAGTTCATTAACAGTAAGACTGTAATCCAAACCAGCTACAGTAATTGAGCCCAAAACAAAAGGGTTTATGGGTAAAAGGAGAGAGACTTTGACATCTGATAGCTAGCAGTTCTTAATGCTTGGAAAGACTAAGAAGACAAAATGAAGAAAGAACAAACAGCAATGTGTACTGATGCTGATTACAGCAAAGAGCTCAGAGAAGTAAATCATGCCAAGTTTAAGTCACCAGGACTATAACCTGAGCTAAAATAACCGCATTTATGGCTTTGCGTTAAAACAAATATATATATATATTTTTTAAAAAAGTGTGTTTGTGTGTGTACATATACACATACATATACATGTATATATACATATACATATATATATATGTGATTTAGAAAATTTTTATACTTTCAGGACCTGCAGACACCCTGCAACATTTTCACAATAATAGTATGGCATCATAAGCTTCTAGATGATTTAAATGTCTTAAGTCAGTCTTTGTGAAATCTCTGTTTCACATGTATGGTTAAAACATTTCCTGGAACCTGAGTGTGTGTATGTGTGTGTGTGGGGGGGGCAGGACATCTGTGCTCTATTTGAAACGGCTTACCTGCGCATTAATCTGTTTCTCCTCATCATATACCTGGATTATTCGAGACATCTAAAAAGGGGTAATAACATTACAATAAAGACAGTACAGCAGCAGGGGGAAAGGAAAAGCGTTCACAGCACAGGCAGGTTAGGTACAAACCCCATGTGTACTGTAAGGCTCAGAGGCATAACTACAGCCCTTAGCCAAATTAAGTTTATTTGTCGTCATTCCACAAATAGATCGCCTCCCACTGCTGATGTTGCATTAAACACACTCTATATTCATGTCACCTATTCCTGTCTCTTGAGGAAATTAGCCCCAGTTAGTGCACATGGTCAGTTTGGATTTGTTTAAATGAAAAATGCAGCATATCAACTGCTTGTCTGGATTATGGACCCAGCATAACACAGGGATGACCTACATGATGGCCCCTTTGTTCAAAAAGGACTCTATACAGTTACTTCTCTAATGTGGAAGGAAGGTATTATATATGATAATAGACACTCCATGTAATTTCAATGCATCAAATGCTAAGTAATAAACATTTTAAACAGTTTTACAAAACATCATCCACCCAGCCTGCTTAAGTTGGGTTACCATCTGCAATGTTGCATTAATGTGCAGACAGAGAGTAAACAGTTTTCATAAGTAATGGAAGAGTCATACCAGGATCTAAGCATAATAGTCCAGGCATTTTACCCAAAAATGTGGGTCAACCTCACACAAATTGCAAGAAAAACAAACTCAACAGATTTTGTGTCCTGAATATGTTCTGAATGAGAGAAAAAAAGTCCTAAGGAGTTGCATGAAGGGAAAGTTTCGAAAATTGCCTAAATATGATCCTACCAAAAACGTCTTTTTAGCCATATATTGATGAAAGTAAGAGCCTACATTGTTGTGAATGCTAGATTTGATAATGCCATATTTTTTCCTTGAAGCAAAAAACACATACAGTGTATTAGTGATGAGAATTTATTATGATATTTTTAAGATTTTTATTTGACAGTAACAGTAGAGACAGGAAAGGCAGGGGAGAGAGAGAGGGGATGACAAGCAGCAAAGAGCCTGAGGTCAGATTTGAACCCAGGACGCTGCCATCAGGACTCAGCCTTGGTACATGGTATGCACGCTTATCTGGTGAGCCACCGGGACACCCCCATTATGAGATTTAATAATATTTATTATCATCGTCATCATCATCATCAAACATGTACACTCTCTAGTACAGTATAAAACCTGCCAAAACAGTTTAGCAAAACATCCTTTTTTCTGTCACTGGGAAAAGGGAAAATATGCAGCCACGGCCTGCATATCTCTTCTCTGGTCTCGGGACTTAGGCGAAAAACCAGCATGGCTAAACAGCAAGCGCTACTATGACTCTCTTGAGGTAGGGTAGACGCACTGAACGTAAGCCCTCATTAACCAGCCATCCACCCACTCACCCTCCAGCCATCCTGGAAGTGCAGGCCAGACACTCAGTACCCTAAGCCACTGACCACCAACCAGCCTGCCACCCACCAACACACCCACCAGCCTCCAGCTGTCCTGGACATCCAAGTCAGATACCCAGCCCTAACCCAATCCACCCCATCCCCCACTGACCACCAGCCATCCAGACAGCCCTTCAGCCACCCACCCTCCAGTCGCTCTGGACCTCCAGGCCAAACACCCAGCATCCTAAGGCACCCACTGCCTGAAACAGCCTCCAGCACCCAAGTGCTAGAACTTCATAGAAAATGAACTTGATTATGGAAATACTGTGAATATTTTGGGCTTACAAAATCACTTTGTGTGAGTGTGTCTAAGTGTATTGTTCCTCAAAAACAGTTGTGAGATTTTTTATAACATAGCATTTTATTTCCTTGACTTTTTTTATGTTTTATGAATCACAGAGGGAGTATTCTGAACACAAAATTTCTCTACTCTAAAGTATCTTGTTACAAATTGTATTTCAATTATTTAATCTCAAATATCAAATATCAAATATCAATTACACAAACTCAAAAGTATTTCGAATATAACACAAATATTGCCCCTCTCTGATTGTAACCCTTTAAATTATGAAATAATTATTATCACTAGTTTGGATGGATTTCAAGATTTTGCCTTAGGATTATTCATTAAGACATTCGTATGTCAAAGAGGGTATCTTTAGGGATATGAGTAAAATAGCTTTTGTTACAGTTTGAGTGAGGTTAACTTACATTATTACTGGACTATAAAGAGGCAGCAAAAAGAAAAGAGTGGAAGAGAGAGACAGAT
>OMLB01055655.1:0-14252 GCA_900302555.1 Myripristis jacobus
GACACTGTTGGGGATTTATTCAAAATTGAAGGCACACTGAACCAGCATGGCTACCACAGCACCCTGCAGCGACATCCTGCAGCGACATGCCATCCCATCCGGTTTGCGTTTAGTTGGACCATCATTTATTTTTCAACAGGACAATGAACCCAAACACACCTCCAGGCTGTGTAAGGGCTATTTGACCAAGAAGGAGAGTGATGGAGTGCTGTGGCAGATGACCTGGCCTCCACAGTCACCGGACCTGAACCCAGTCGAGATGGTTTGGGATGAGATGGACCGCAGAGTGAAGGCAAAAGGGCCAACAACTGCTCAGCATCTCTGGGAACTCCTTCAAGACTGTTGGAAAACCGTTTCAGGTGACTACGTGTAAAGCAGTAATCAAAGCAAAGGGTGGCTGTTTTGAAGAATCTAAAATATAAAACATGTTTTGAGTTATTTCACACTTTTTTGTTGACTACATAATTCCATATGTGTCCATTCATAGTTTTGATGCCTTCAGTGAGAATCTACAATAGAAATAGTCATGATAATAAAGAAAAAACATGAAATGAGAGGGTGTGTCCAAACTTTTGACTGGTAGTGTATGCATATTTCAGATGGACATTTCAGTGTGAAAAACCACATTTGGCTGCACTGTATAGCGCCATCTTCCGGCCAACCTTGACATAGCCAAGTTGACTTGATCAATGCCAGATTTTACACACAGCATGGCGTAGCTGTCTAAATCTCTCCTCTTTCACAAAGTCGTGTCATCATTTTTCGGCTTTTATACATAAATAAAGTTGATGGCAAAGATGCATTGTTGTAATTATATTTACTGTAATATTTTGGACATTATTACATATTTAACTGTGTCAATAAGCTATCAAGCACTTCTAGTTAGATGCAAACTGCATTTCATTGGCTCAGTACATTTACTTTGCACAATGACATTAATGATGAGTCTAATCTTATGTAAAATAATCTAATCTAACATGAACGAAGGCATAATTCCTGAATGCTACATATCAGAGCAATCAGTTTTGGTAAATAGTTTCAAATTAATCCAGTCAGCCAGGTGTTTCACTATAATATTTCATTTTACATTTCAGGCAATGACTCTTAAACTGTAGAATCTTTCTTTTTTTCATATCTGGTGCGTTTGCATTTCAGTTGTTTGCCATTTTGAATGATTTGCAATACCTTTCTTTTTTTTGTCATTCCTCCTGCAAATTGGATCCAAATTTTGCGCTTAGCACATATGGACTTTCTGGATTACAGCTATCACCCAGAGTTTTGGAAATCCAAACCATATGGCGATGCTGCACAAATAAAGTTGACAACGAAGATGTGCAAACAGGAAGTGAGGCATAATTCGTAAACACTTGACGCAAGAGCAGCCAAACTTCAGATCAACCACATTTGTTTGCACATTTGGTCGCATTCCACGGCTACACCGTCAAGCCAACAATGCAAAAGGTTTTGTTTTTTTTTTTTTTTTACAGATTAAGCTCACAGCATATTTCAACCGCCTAGTTCACCTTTGTATCTCCAAAAATTGATACTTGGAACTATTTGACACGCAAAAGAAGCTGAAAGTGAAGGTGCACAAACAGGAAGGGAGGCGTAACCTGTTAAATTCAGATCTGGCCCGCCTGTTCACAAGGGGCCCCACAGTGGCACCAGGCCCATTTTGTCATGTGGAACGTCACCATGAGCACAATTTAGCGATTTTATGAATAGAAACATGTCAAGCTCCATTTCAGCTGCAGTGTAAGGACTTTTACCAAAATGTTCTATCTTTGAGATACAGCACGCTTATATTCTCGCTGTCAAATCATTTTCCCCGAGACTTGAATCCTGCTAATGGCTGCTTGCCACTGTGTTTTTTTTTTAATATATTTTTGCCACAATGTGGTCACCACAGGAGTCCAGTTATGTTCAATCAGTAACACTTCACTATCAAACTTCATCAGTCATGGTAAATTATATAAGTCTGAATATTAAACTTATGTAATAAACTCTGACAGTAAAACTTACTCTATATAAATTAACCCTTTGCAACACCTACCATAATCTTCTTATTGTATTGTATGTTGCATTGTATTGTTGTCTATTTTTATATTCTGTAAGATATTTTTGCTAACAGTGAATAAATTGCTCACCTTAATTAGCAAACCAAATAGCCTAATGTCATTGTATCATCTTCAAATGAAGCTAGCTGATCACCTGGGGAGCCAAAGAGCTGAAATGACTTCTAATTTTCGAATCAGTAGTTTCTATATGTTGCCTAAAATTCTCTGAAGGACTGTACAGAATCTATACCTGCTCCTCTCCAATGCACATTTACTTGAAAAGGTCTCAATTTTTTCCCCCCTTGTCATAAAAGTGGCACAACGAGCTGCAAGCATTTGGTGCTAACAACCGACTAAAATAAAAAATCTGAAGGTGACGTTAGGGATAGTCTGGCAGGTTTAACGCCTTGGGCAGAATCTCAATCCTTGTAGATTAGCAATTCAGAGTGCCTATATACCTGGTCTCTGATGACTCCACTCATTATTATTCAGTGAGGTCAGAAGTCTCTTTTATCAAGGATTTATTCAGATGGATGCGAATAGTTTCCGCTAGTTTTTCTTGCAGTTCTGTCTGTGCCTCGCAGTCATCCATATCCACATGCTCAGACAATACTGAAACCCGAGGCTATAATTTGAAGCATGGGTTCAATACCTGTGAGAGCTGATGTATGTGTCATATTTGGTCGCATCAATCCCTGTAATTCATTGCAACAAGTTTTGACACTTATGTTTCATGCTGGCAGACTGAATACCACCAAATAATCGAGATAACACATTTTCAATTCTGCCTTCAGATAGCAGGTAACAGGAAAAATTTACAATACCGGGAAAATGTCAGAGCCATGTCAAGTGTCAGAGTCCTGCTGATGTTGTGATGTGTCAATGTGTGATGGTGATTGTCATAAGTAATGAAGAAGTGTCTGCCATTGACTGTTCCTGTTGCCCCGATCGTCAGAGGAAACAAACTGTCTCTGTGAGAGTGTGTGCATATGTCTGTGGCAGTCATCCTCGTTCTGACTCATGTTCTAACACTGGCGAGGGGTCGGGAAGCTTTTACTCATGTGGTGGGGACACATCATGCAAGCTGCTAGACAGCAGCAGCGTTTGTCGCGCATACTGTCTGTGTCCTTATACAAAGCCACCAGTACAGTCTGTCATGTCTGCTGTTCAGAATTAGGCTTTTCTTTATGTAGTGTTACTAATGTTCTCTGTCTCTGGGCAACATATTGTGTCTGTAGCGTTGGCTGGTTAAATGGCTTCATTTCTCGGCTGGCAGTTTTTTTTTAGTAACCTCTCCTGTGGTTCCTGCTAATAGGTGTTAGAGAGGTATCACAACCCCTGAAAGTGATACATGCAAATGTCAAGCCCTGAAGGTAATCAGCCATTGATGCAGTGAAATCATTCCCAACTCATTCCCACTCGCTTTCTCAAGTTTGCGTCTGCAGGCGGTCAGCAGTCCTGCCACTAACTGTAGCATGAGAACATATCAGTGAGGTTGTTTCATTTCAAAAGTTAGCCGAAGAGTTTCCTTAGAGAAACATGATGAAAGTCCTTCAGAAATCATCAAAATGTAATCTTCTTTAAACTGTCCCTTGGTTTCAGTGAGAGCCAAAGTGATGTGACTGCCCCCCACTGGAAGTGATAGGTATTTTATTTGCAATGCAAATACTGTAGGGGTGAATAACAGCCCTAATTGATTCTGGCAAAGTGAGGAAGGCAAAAAGACAGAAATCTAATTAAGGGACCACAGTGAGTTTCCCTATAAAAGTATTTTATTTGACCTGTGTTGAATTGGATTTGAGTGTTATTTCTCAGATAACATAAAAGGAAAAAAAAAGAAAGAAAAAAACCCCCCAAACAAATAAACTACATTTTCCCCTCTTGTATCCCAAATTGCTTTTGATTTATGACAGATTCTCTGTCAGGTTTCATATGAAGCAGGATTTATTAAATGTATGCTATATGAAATTTATTTTGCCGCCCAAATGTTAGTTCACAATACTATAAAATAAGACTTATTTTTTATGTATGTGTGTGTTTTTGGATGATGCATAGCAACTGAGGAAGATTTCTGGAAGACGTTACCATGATCACAGATATGTAGACAGATTCCCAAAAAGTTCCAGGAAACCTTCCTATTGGTCAGCACTTGGCATGTGGTACAAAGAAAGGACAGAGTAATGTTGGCAAAACAACAAAACCTAACAGTGGCCCCTGTGTGTTTGTCAAATGACATACACAGATGAGATAAGAGGCCAGAACACACACACACACACACACACACACTGAGAGATGTACATTCACATTCAAGCAGATGTGTACACACATACACAGGCGGATGATCATTGAGAAACCTCAAAACATGCCAATCCAGTTTTTCAGAAAATGCCTCCCAGCCGCCGTGAAGATACAGTTACTGAGTCTGAGAAGTGAAGTGAAGTGTTCAGTGTTCATCTGGGACAGAGGAGGAGAGCGGGGCACACAAGAGGAGCTCTGTTACCTGTTCACCACACTGAAATCTTAGGACTCACCACAGCACAAATTCCTGCGGACTGGACCGCCATAAAGGCAACAGGACTGTGGATTAGCCTTAATCCTATCAGTGTCTCTTATGTAGGACCCTGCTGACCACTCCTGCATGACGGATTACCAGAAGGAAATGGCTCCAAGTGAACCCTGACACATGGCCTGTCCTGGCCACATCCTACCACTGTCCAGTAACCAGTGTGTTTTTGGCGGCAACCACATTACTGGGTCTAAATGCTAGATGCAGCATGGCCGCGGCGTGCTGTAGCTGACACTAAAGTTACAGAGATTTTTTTTTAATTTTTTTTATAGCAATTCCAGGCAAGAGCAAAAGAGGACTAACTGATGTCTGAGCTGCAGGGAGATTTTCACAGCGACACTTGAGAGGTTTACCAAAGTCGAAGCTCAACAGAAGAGAGAAAAACTCAACGATGATCAACATTTCGAGCTGATGCACTTCACATTTGGGACATCTGGATGGTTGTTTTGAGTGGTTATATCCTTGAGTCGTGGTGAAGTCCCTCTGAGGGTGTAGCCAGACTATGTTGTTGTGCTTCGGGGGTCGTAGGCGAACTCGACACCACGATATCCAGTGGAGTGAAGAGGACTGTTTGCTTTCTGATGAGCCCCAGATCATCCCAAACCCCTACTTCCTAGACGCAGGTAAATGCAGTGAGTTCATCCAGTGCGTCATCAAGGCTATAAATAGATAAGTGAGCCCGTACAGCATTCTGTAGTATTGTTGAATGAGCATGGGATATGTCTCCACTGTCTTGGTGTCTTGGTAGTTTATTGTTAATATGCAGCATATTTCTCCTAAATGGAGCATAATGTTTTCCCTAAGTGTGCATTTGTCCATGTGAATATATAACCTGCCACACTGTACAGCATTAGACTTCCTGGAACAATACCTCAGATACTTGAAATTGTTTTACCACCTCCCAGTTTCCAGATAATAACACAAAAGAAAAAAAAATGCCTCAAGAAATGCGTGCTATGTCAAGAACTTCCCCCTTACGTAGATGGTATCACATGGCAGAGACCTTGATTCAACCAGCTCCCTGTAAAGTCACGCCGAGTGATAATTTAGGTTAACATGATTCTGGAGCCTGTTTTTCCTCCAACGTGGGAAGGTTATCAGCGCTTGAGCTGCTGGAGTGTTCTCAGGTGAAACGAGCCTTGGTGGGTTTGAGCTCTTGGCACAATGTTGCCTCGGTTCTTAGGGATTTTCCTCCTGCTTTGTGGTTATAATGGATTTCCCATAATGTACTCTCAGGATGCTCTTTCAGCTGCTGGCTTATTGCTCTATGCTCTGCTGGAAACACTCATTGAAAGTAATGGCAAACACTTTGGCTAAGTTTTCATCATGCAGCTGTTTTAGGGTTTAAATTTAATATGGTGTAAGTTATAATTAGAGGTTTCGGTATAACACATAAATAGTATTTTTAAATCGTATTCTTTAACAACTTGTGTAATAAAATACATAACAAAGTAAACACACAAAGTTCATGTCCAGTAATTAGACTGCTGTGCCATCAGACACACACCCATACACACACACACACACACACAGATCAGCTACTTGATGTACCGTGAAATATTTTTTAGCCTCTCTGTTGTTATTCAGAATTATTGTCTGTAACATATGGCTGCCTATTTCATGTCAGTGTGTCCTGGTAAAGTTTTTTTTTTTTTTCCCATCTTCCCTTTTGTTCCCTTCTATTGCTGTTTTTCTTTTTGATCACATGGGGGCAGTGTTTCAGCCTAAACCATTCACTGCTCAGTGCACTGTGGAGGTTGTTTATTTTTTTGCTTGTTTCAGGTGGCCTTCTTTTTAGCACTTGGCCCTATACAAATGCTCCAATTCAATTGACCAATGCACAGTGGAACAGCAAAGCTCTGGCCAAGAAGAACCTGGCCTGAAAAGTGGCTCATTCAATTAAAATTTCCTTTCATTCTTAAAATTCTGTGCAGAATTCTATTTTTTTTTTCATTCCAGAAACCTTGAAAGAGAGTCTTCACATAAATGTAATTTTACATATTAGCCGATTCATTAGTTTCCGTCTCAGTAACTATCAGTGGTTTAAAAATAATTAGATTTTCTCTGGCATAAATAGTTTCAGCCATTCTTGGAATTAAGCTTAGACTCTCCCACAGTGTGTAGGCTATGGAGAAGGAGCCAGTGGAGCTGTGGTGTATAGCTGTGAAAATGCTTCAGGTTATTCACTCTGTTAAGGTTTGTATTAGTTTTCTCTTAACTCCTCTAATGAGAGCCCTATATTTTGTAGTCTTGCCCTATGAAGGTTGTCTTTGCAGGACCCTTAAAGTTAATGCTTTTAAGTTTTTTCTAAAATGTGGATGAATGAACAAAGTATCAGGAGTTTGTGGTTTTCTCTTCCTCCCGTAAACACAGAAAAGTATCCCCGGTTTTGGCCTGGCTGGGTGAGAACTACATGCAAAGGAGGCAGAAAAAAAGAGAAAGGGATAGAAAGCCCCTTTGGACACAAAGTCCTCTTTCATGGCTATTTGTTCACGATCCTAGCCTTTGTTGGCTACAGCAGTAGATGATCAGCTCACTCTTCCTTCTATCTCGTGTTCACTTTTGTCCATTTAAGTCTCTGGGGGCTGCCAGGAGCTCTGGAGAAATCAAAAGGGTGTGTTTAATGCCCGTGGGATCCACTCCTTGTTTTCCATCTGTCCCGGGGGTTGGAAGGCAGCTGTAAGTTCAAACAGAGACACACTCCTTCATGCTCTGAACTGCAAGAGCTCAGAGATTAAGGGGTTTGTCTGCACCGCCAGCAACACAGATTGCTCACAGCTCGTAACTTGCCAAAGAGGGAGGATGATTCATTTTTTTTTTATAAGTTGCAAGTTTTGAAGGTATTATAAATGTAATTTTGTTTGTTACAAAGCAAACACCAGAAAATCTTTTTTTTTTCTTCATCTGCATGTATAGTACAGGTAGAGTGAAGTGTGGGGAGAAAGCAACCACAATCTAAATGCCTGGGCAAGTGAGCTGAGTAAAGTAGCCAGAGGATGCAGGTGGCACCTAGGCTTTGCTCAGACTTGTTTGAAGGATTTTTCCCCCTCATGCTGAAGGTGAAGGATTATGCCTGGCATTGGAATTCTTTGTGGAAATGATGGACTCCAGGAGCAGAACATTAACAACATCCTGGAAGTATGTGATCGTTTGCTCATGGTGCACAAGTGTGTGAATGAATGTGATTCAGTTCAGCTGAAGTGCCATGCTATTCCTTAGCAATGGTACAGGGGACTCTATCCCAAGGAGTTCGGCTATTGGCCAGCAGCAGCAGGGGAAAACAGTGTACCACATCTCTGTTATCCTGAAAGAGACGCAGAGGGATGAGCTGGTGTCGGAGCTGGGAATGGGCCAGGTCACTCACACCCTGGTGGAGAATTGCCAGCCGAGAAGAGAGATAAGTATAGCAATGCCAATGCAGAACAGCCCTAGGCTGGGCAGGGCACGACAGGAGCATGGCAGGTGGCCTTCCCTGAGCCGCAAAGGCAGAGCTGGCAGGCAGAGAGAGGAGGTGGTAGTGGAGGAGAATGAGGAGCAGGTGGAGGAGGAGGGTGAAAAAATGAAGACGGACCGGTTTCTGCAACAGCCTTTCAAGAGCTCAGCTAACTCCTCACAGAGAGAGAGGGATGTGGCAGAGGCGGCTGCTGCAGTTCCTCGGACAGAGACCCAGGAGCGGTATATCCAGGGCCTGGTGTTAGATTCTGCCACTGCCCATGCTAAAGGGCCTGCTCGTGAGGATCATGGCACCGTGTCAGGACACAGTTCCCTGCCCCGGGCCGTGCTGCGCAGGCCTCGCCTGGAGGAAGCCCTGTTCGGCAGGAGAACGGTGAGCATGTATGGAGACCCAGTCAGGCAGCAAACAGGCTCTTACCCTCAACAGGAAAGACCTCTCCGGAGGCCCAGGAGTGTGTGCATGCTGGCAGGCCCAGTCCTAGTCCTGACCGAGCCCGGGCCTCAGCAGGTCCCCAGGAGAGCAAGCTTTTTGGAAAGTACGCAGCAGTACAGGAGCAGGAAGGCCGATTTGAGGGCTGTGGATGGCCTCAAGCCTATCCTGCCTCAGCGGCCCTCTGGCCAAGAGGACATGACCCACAGGTTACGCCAGAGGAGCTGGAGGCCCAGACCTGTGAGTATGACAGTACTGGAGCTCAGGAAGAAGGGGTCTGATGATGAGATAGACAGCCAGAGGAGCCACACAAGCGGTGATGTGGGAGGCTTTTTCAAAGGTGGTTTCCGCTGGAGGCTGTTTGGCAAAACACCGCAAGACAAGGACAGGGAGAAGGAAAATGACAAAGATAGTAAGGTTTCCCCCAAATCCAGCAAATCGGACACTCCAAAAAGGACACTTGGCTCCTTACGACGGAGTCTCAGCTTGCGCATCAGGAGGACCCGACCACGGGACAAAATCAATATGGAGTCTGAGAGGGAGCTAGAGTTGCGTTCTCGGACTAAGAGTACTGTTGAGGAGACATCGCTGCCCTCGCGGCCTTTTTCATACCTCACAGGGAAAACTCTTCCACTGTCCCGTGAGGCGGCAGAGGATGGGGGCACACAGTATATACAGTACCACAGCAAGGGGAAGGTCAAGTTAATGGAGGTACCTCTCTACCCTGCTAAACTGTCCCCAAAACCAGTTCAGGAAGAGCCAAGCTTATGGCAGCTCATAGCCAACCGTTTCAGGAGGAAAGAGCAGCCTTACAGTGGGAAATGTGAATCCCAGCAGTCCCCGAGCAAAGACACTGAACAATATTCCCTGGCTGGGAATAAAAAAACACAGTCAGTTGCCATAGAGACACTGGCAGTCACTGACGTCAACAAAGGTCAAGGTAAGACCTGCAAGATTGATGAATTTATTTCTCAGCACTCAGCAGACCATGTGTAACTCCTCAATCGCTGCACAAAAAGTTACAGAAAGAAAACACCAAAATAGAGTTTTTAGGTGGAAAGGCAAATGAAAAACACATGCAGAGTTGTGAGTTTGGATGGCATTTAAAAACATTTGGCTCCAGAGAGTCTTTTTGGAATTTCTATTTTGAGTGATCTATTTCTTTGGTGCTTTTCATTTTTAATTGCCTATTTGAGCAGATTTAGACAACACTTATTTTGATTGTAATGTGAGTAGGACATTGGAAAGAAAACTCCAAGCAGCGATTATTAAGTATTCACTATAATTGCTTGTTTCCCAATACTGCAGTGTATACCACATGGTCCCGGTATTGTCTTTGTGTTACCCAGAGACAGGGCGAGGGCGTCTGATAATGCTGCCTCTTGGCTTCATAGGGACACAGCTTAAAGCAGTAACATTAAAGCAGTTAGTGGCTGTAATGGGGATGCGTTTGGCAGCCTAGCAGGGCTAAATTAAGCGGGCTACATACTATAATGATGGGGAGAAGAGAGACGGCATAAGCACTGTGTTTAAAGGTTAGCTCTGACAGAGGAGTGTGTTTGTCCAGTTGCCTGGAGGAGCAGGCAGAGTGGAGCAAATATTTGTAACTATCTGAATTAATAGCCGTGGTTTTCCACTTTTTGTATGCGAAGCTCCAATCTGACACCTTCATATAAAGACCTAGTCAGTTCTCTCTGTGACTACTTAATGACCACCTTCATGCACATTTTCATTTTTCATTTCTGTTCAAATTCAAAGTGCCGTTTTGGGAGATCAGATTTAAACTCAGAGAAATCAAAGGTGGAATATCACAAATATATTAAACTGTTTATAAAAATGTAGACAGAATCAGGGGAAAAGTGGGTCCCAGAGACACTGAGAAGTTACCAGTTCACTGTTGTTGTTACAGTAGCAGGGCCCGCAATTTTGTTTACATACAGATTTATTGTTCGGAAAAAAACATTTTCTAGGCTTCTGCTTGACTTAACGTACTCAAAAATGATTTCATCTTTTGAATTCTTTTAAAATGGAATAGAATGATTAAAAAAATGCATGTATAGTAACAGGCTCTGCTAATGTAAAAAAAAAAAAATCTCCGGTAAAACTACATAATCATTTTTTACCGGAAGGGAAAATGTTTCATTCTCTTGCGAGTAAAAAGTCCCTTGTTTGTGTTCACACATGACATGTTTCCAAGGATACCAAGTCCTTTGTGGTGGAGTGTTAAGTGTGTATTCACTGATATTTGCCTGTGTATTGCACTGCAGAGCCAGTCAGTCACGCATCAGGAATGTAGGTGTGCCGATCAACCTGAGTAAAGTTTGGTGTTCAATGCCCAGGGCGGGACCCGTCGCCTGTTGCTACCTGCCTAAGTGTTTGACAGCCGAGCTCCAAAATTAAATCCAGAGACCTCAGAGGCCCAGCTCTCCAATACAATAGCAGGAGCACACACGTACGCACACACAAAACCCACTCTGGTTGAGAACGGATGATGATGAATATGACAGAAACAAACCCGGCGTCACGTTCTGCCTCTTCTGCAGCGCTGTGTTTTTGTGATAATTTCTCTGTCTTGTGCAGGGGGAGGAGGGCTGAGTCCCCACCCCCACCTGTGGATGAACAAAGCCATTCCTGTGGATACACGGGTGATCAGTGAACCATGTGGTGAGATGAGGGTTCTCTGAACTCTTTGGGCTGGAGGAGGGGTGGATAGTCATGAGGCATAAGGCGGTCAGCACTGCACTTCATTAGTGCGAGTTGAAATACTGGGAATGGTACTGCAGATAGACTTGCTTTAAATCTGTAGTGGCCAAATGTATGTTCTGCTGCTAAGTCCAAGTGGGATCCAGCAGGCTGGTAAAAGTGCTGACTTGGGTGTATTTATTCAGGCTTCTCTTCACTTGTTATTGCCTACTGAAAATTTCCCAAGAGTGTGGTCCATCCTCCTTTATCTTGAATCTGACAGAAAATTTATTCATGAGGGTGAAATCCCAAATGCTTCTTTTTTGGTGGGTCTCAGGTGATAGGCTTTTTTTGCTGTGAATTCCTGTCAACATTTTCTACTCTGTAAATATGACTCGGCACAAATCTGCCTCTCCTGAAGTCTGTTTGCTTACTTCATCAACTGCAGCTTGAGAGTTCATTTGAAACACAGGTGTATTTGGTTATGTAATTCATCCTCAAGTGATCAGGTTTACCTTCATGACAAATTGGGACAAACAAGGACACTGTGGTAATGCCCCCCTACCTGCAGCCCGAGGGAGAATGCAAGTAGGGAGATGTTTGTTAATAACAGAATCTAACTTCTTATTTGAGCATCTGTGAGTGTAGATCCCAGCCATGGCAAGTAGTGTTTTTCCTCAGGATCCTCTGGGACTCGTGCTTCAGTGGTAGGTGCGCGAAACCCTGCTGCTCTCCCGTCTCAGGAGAAATAGTTCGCTTCCCAACACCAATCAGTTGCGAGCTTGAGAGACCACACTCTATTTCTGGGTTGGGGCTGAATTTGGCATGTATCCCATATGTCAGTAGTGCAGGGGCTGTGGTTTTTGTGCAAGAAGCATTTTCTCCAAAGGGTTTTTAATTATCCATCATTGATCATTTTCATTAGTTTGCTCAGCCGCATGGCAGAAAAGATAAGCTAGGACTGCCATTATTCCTCCTTTTACTCCACAAATGAAGTCAGATGTGAACGCCAGACCTCTCAAAACCCAATTTGCCAATCTCATGTTAAATGAGAATTCTGTCGTTTACTAAGACTGCAGCGCTTCAAGAGCCATATGTATGGCAGGCCGACCAAATTGAAATAGATTGACACGGTGTGAAGCATTTTTACCTTATTCCCTGTCACTTGTCTCCCTGGAGAGAAATAACATTTTGGTGTTTGGGGGCTCAGCAGATCATGATAAGAGCTCTGACTGAGCTGTTCGCTCTGTAAATGGCTTTGGAGAGTAGTGCACGATGGGAAGATGGTACAGGATCATTGTGTCAAGAGGTACATGATATAAGTATACTTCTAGTCAGACAGGAAATGTTGGTGGGTAGTGAGTGGTGTGGTTTGCAAATGAGGAATGTAAAAATACTTATTGCAAGCTAAATTCTCACTCTGTAATTTTTGACGGTGGGAAAGCATGGTTGGAAAGCATGGTCAGAGCTCGAGTGGAAGTTTAGACCTCAAGGTTGTCCCCTCTCATTCCAAAACCGCTGCACATTCACATGCACATACAAATGCACGCATGTATGAACATGTGCATGCACACACACAAACAAACACCACATGTACACAGTTTCTGCTCTCGCTGCATTTTCCTTTCTCATAAAATTAAATAAGAGGGCATGATTGTGCACCAGTACCCTCTGACTGAATAGTCATTTTTATTTGAGCAGACATGAGCAGTGAAGTGAAAAACCTGACAAACAAGCTAGCAACACAGTTTTCCCCTCATGGAGACAAAGGCACTGGTGTCCTCGGTGAGCATCACTAATGCTGGGGCTTTTCTGTTTCCATAGGCAATCTAGGCCACAGTTCTGCGGGGACGCTCATATTTAAAGAATGATGTAACAGAGCACATGAACTCAATTAGGGTTTTTTAGCAGGGGACCAAGCTGGTTGTACTGTATCTGTTCCAGGGATGGCACAGATTGGACATCTTCTTCACATTACAGTTTGTTATGAATGGCTATGCGGTGCAGCACTAGTGAATCTGTGTCACGTGATTTCACGAATTATTTTCATGTCAGGGACGACACGGACGACGCGGCTGTGAGGTTCTTGTTAGACTCTGTGAAAAGGTCTCATTTCTTCCTCTTCTTTTCAGTATTTTATGTCCTTGAAAGGCTAAGTGGTGTTTTTATGGTCCATAATAGGAGGATGTGCTGTTCCAGAGCTGCAGTGACGGTGGCCAACAGCCCCATTTTTATGATGGCCCTTGATGACAATTAATTTCACTGTGCATTTATCTGTGGATTAGTCTTTGTTTGAATGTGTTCCTCTCTGAAAATATGATTATGTGTGCTGAACAAATAATTTGAAAAATATAATTTATTGTGTCTGTCTGTGCGGCTTCCTGTTTATTTTGATTTTTTTTTTTTCCCCCCAGTCATGGATTGTTTCAGTGTTGCAGCTGCAGTGTGATTTCCGTGCTAATTATGACTGTTTCCTGTCATCAACTTATGTAAAATAACAACAAAACAAAACCCAGATAGCACAATTGAGCTTAATACCTCAGCACCTTTGGAAATGAGAAGAAGTCTGAGGAAAGGAAGCAAAAACCTCAACTAGAGTACGCTCCAGCAGGCGTGAACTGCACTTACTTGCCTCCCCATTAGAGCTGAATCAGAGGGGAGGCTCTGCTCATGTTCTGACATGTTCAACAAGTGTCAAACCCATATTGAGAGGGTATATCATAAGGCATGCTGCTGAAAAACGCGGTGAAAGGCTCTCCTGTCAGGGCGCTTTTCCCTTTTCTCCTCTTCCCACTCCAAAACGAGACACCCAGAGCCCCACAAGGCGCATTGTAAGACATGAATAAGGGTCACAGAGAAGTAAACATTTTAGTGCTTCAAAAAGCTCAATGAGGAGTTGGCTTCTTTTTGCCTTAATTGTAGGAGGTAAGAGGATCTTTGGCTCAGGTGTATTTGGGGTTAGGCAGACACTTTTACTGTAAATTTGTGGTGATGTGTCATATATTGACAATGGTTATGTTGTCATGATTTTTTTTTTTTTTTTTTTTTTTTTAATTTGAATAAC
>OMLB01055655.1:14272-36072 GCA_900302555.1 Myripristis jacobus
TTTGTGGTGATGTGTCATATATTGACAATGGTTATGTTGTCATGACTTTTTTTTTTTTTTATTGAGTAACACTAGCCAGAACATGAAGGGCAATCACGAGTGCAGCAGCAAACAGGCTTACTGTAATGCGGTAATGATGACTCCCCGCTTGGTGTTTCAACACGGCTGGGGGTGGGGTGGAGGATCCCACCTGGTTTTGCGTGGTGTTGCCTGGAGACAGCCCTCTATTAGACATGGTGTCTCCTTGGGGGGTTCAGATGGTGGGAAATCCATGATCCAAAACAGGAAGGTAGTCTTTGGTGTAATAGTTGTTATGAAACATGGTTGCCTGCGCTCCACTGCTGTGGGAAACAGACTGTGGGGCCTGTGGAGTTGTCATTTGTGGTTTCGGTTCTGAGCTCTTTTATTGTCCTTTTAAGTGCTCTTTCCAACTTCCCTCTTTCAAAGCATGATTATCTACTCAAAGTCTCCAAATGTCACTCAAAAACCAGGCAAGTCGAATCAAGCTAGATAATGCCTGTCTTTTACAATGGAATACTATAATCTTCATAAATTGCATTGTGGCAAGATCTCCTGTTAGAGTGGTGTTGGACAAGGTTCCCTCTGAATGCCTCAGATCATTTGTACAAAAGATCAAACTGAATACATAAACTCGATGAAATAACCAACAGAGATGGAGAGGTCATTGCTGCCAAGTTGGCCTCACCTCTTTGAACGTGCATTATTTTTTTTCATTAAAGTTGTTGGTATGAAAGGTCATAACCTCCAAAGCTTTGATCTCACCAAACCTGTTACAAGGTAGCCCTGCAAATTTATTCCGTGCATCATACCCCAGTGGTTGACTGCGATGTCTTTTTCATGTTTGGAGAGAAATTTTGGAAAAACACAAGGTAATTACTGAGCTGTATCTGCAACTGACATTCAGCCGTCTTTTAAAACACTGTCCAGAAATCCAGAAATCATTTGCTTCATGATATCATCTGGCAGTTTTACCATCATAAAATTTATTGAAGATCATCTGTTAACTATATAGTTTATATGCAACACGTCAGATGGACATAAACTGATGGTTTACCTCTCAGTGATCCATGCTTTAACAGTGTCTGTCTTTTTCTTTGTTCTTTTCAGACTCTTTCGTCAACAGCCAGGAGTGGACATTGAGTCGATCAGTGCCAGAGCTGAAAGTGGTGAGTAACCAACAACCCGTCTTTGTTTATTTGTCATATCCCTCAGAGATTTACTCGATCTGATTGATTTAAATGTCAGTGGGAATGCATGCTCTGTTCATGTATTACTGGTGTTGCATTTTACATGAGAGAGGAGTTGAGAAATTGGCTGGACTTTTCCCTGGCACATAGTGGGTGATTTTTAATGAGATGCGTTGGCATGGAGATGCAGGGTGGCTTGCAGCAGGACGTGAGATGAGTGACAGTTTTGGGCTAGACTAGTGACACGTCCTGGGTCTGATCCCACCCGCCAGTGAAGCACACTCAACCACGGCCAAAGGCACAGCTAACATCCTCACATGATTTAATGCTCTGCGCCCATAATGACTTGTAGCCTTGAAACTGCAGTCCACCATTCCTGGCAGCTGATATAGTATTTCTGTCTTGGGTGAATCCATTGTGGTAGCACCTTGAAAAAAAAAAAAAAAAAAACTTGAGAAGGGGGAATTCACTGGGAGCTCAAAGGAACTTCATTGACTTCAAACACTTCAAATGTATCTGTTTCCTTTCAGGTGTTAATTGGCAGCTCTCAGTTAAATAGACCTGGAAAGGCCGAATTAAGTGTGAGAAAAGAAGAATCATTCCTTTCATCAGTTTCTCAACTTGCGAAGAGTTCCTATTCAGTGATGTTAAACTGTCATTGCTCATGTGTTATAGAAGCTTAGGTAGAAAAATATACTCTCTTTTTTGGTCCATAGAGTAATAATAATAATACTTCTAACAATGATTGAAGGTAGAACATTTATTGCAGATTCCTTGAAGGACAAGGTTAGGGCTGTGATGATAATCGCATTACCACAATACCGCTGTTATGAGATGCCTACGATAGGTTTGAGGTCATTACAGCCATTGCCACGCTTTTTTTATGGGCCAAAAGTCAGTTTGAGAACATTTTCAAAGTGTCAACATTTTATATCTCCTGAACTGAAGGCTGTAGAGACAAAGTGTGTTCAGAGACCCCGAAATCCCTCAAGTGGATCTTGATTCTGAGCTGCTAGGCAGTTCAGTTCAGGAGATATGGGTCAATTTGAGATGTGAACATTTTTTGAATTGTCAAAATTGTATATCTCTGGAAAGGAACATCGCAGAGACACAGTTCTGAGTCATTATGAGGTTTGGGAGATATGGGCCAGTCGGCCCCCTCATTCATAGGGAATGTTTTTTTTTTTTTTGTGGGCCAAACTATGGTGATTTGCTGCTTTTTCACTGTGAGAAAAGATCAAGAAACATCAGCAGTAAAACAGTGAATTTTGCTGTATTCCAGGTTCGGTCAAATCTGAAGATGCCATTGAAACATTTTCCTTTGTAGCTGACTTTCAATCATTTTAAATCTACACATTCATAATTCTCCCCAGACCAGAACATCTACAGAGAAGAGTAAATATGCCACCCTTTTCACGCTGGAATTGTGCTGATCCAGCAGGTTGATTTTCACGAGGGCAATATACCAGCAGGTCACAAAGCTCTACAGTTAAAACAGCATGAACGCCGGTTCTTTTGTACTTTCAGCGTCGATTTCTGTTGACTCACACCTTTCAGCACAGAGCTCATAACTTTCTCTAACTTATATGCAGCTTATTCATAGTTTATTTTCAAACTCTACCCCATCCTATATATACTTCAATGAGAGAGCGATGAGGTGGGAAAAGGCCTTAAACAGATCCTCTGTCTTGCCTCAAACTTCCCTATTATTAGAACCAGGCCTGGCTTTACCACCCACTAATGATCTAAAGAAGAAGAGGGTGATGGTAGGTAGACGAGGAGGAGAGGGAGGAGATGAGGCATGTTACAGCCTTTGTTCTTCCCAGACATGCTGGCATCATCAGCCCACCCTCCTCCGTGCGTCCCCCTGCAGGCACTGTAGTCAGGCCTGGTCTAGACACCAGGGAGCGGAAGCAGAGAAAAGATTACAACCAGCCAAATGTACATTAACAGGACTTTCCTTTCCTTATAATGATCTGCCGGTATCAACCGCAGACAGCCTGTGCATGGTGAAGTTTATTTATGCCTGTAAATGTGTACCCATGCCTGTCAAAAATGATCAATGTGTTATGCTTCTGGGTTTGCAGGGCATTGTGGGTAATCTGTCCAGTGGAAAGTCTGCCTTGGTTCACCGGTACTTGACAGGCACATATGTGCAGGAGGAGTCTCCTGAAGGTAAGAAGCACCGCTGGTCTGCTGCTGGAGGTACGGGCCAAGGGTCAAGTCCTCCAGAGGAAGTTGTCAGAGCTATCAAACTCAAAATAGAATGTTTTTTTTGGAGCCTTGGGCTTTTTAATTAGATGAATTTCCTGTAGAAACCGGTTGTTGGTGGGGGTGAATGTGCAGAGGCCTCCTTCTGAAGTATAAACCATCAGGTGATCAATTTAGTGAGAGAAAGGCAGCTTAATTTGACAAATATCATGTCCTTGGTTGAAATTTTTGTTCACACCTACTGGTTCAGCATATCACCATTAGAGATACTTGTTTTGCAGCATATAGAAGACTTCTGCTCTAAAAATAGACACACAAAAACCCTCTTACAACTCTGCATTTATTGTTTTAGAGGTGAGTATGTTGGAATGAAAAATTAGCTAACAAGCTGAGTTAGTCATTTTTCATTTCATTGCAACTTTAAAACAAAACTTTTATCATGTAAAAATACAGAAGTTGGGCATTTAATCAGTAAAATACATCATTTCAAGTTTAAATAGACCCAAACGTTACAGTTTTATAAGCTGTAGAAACTGACCCGCTCAAGTGCGACCCATGGTTCGCTGATGGAGTACATTTCTTTCCACTTTGTATTAAGTTTGTTTCTCCGTTGTAAATACACCCGTGAGTTCCTTCCTCTTATGATGTTAGTGTTTACTTGCTGATCGACTCCATCTACTGGTCCTGTTATATAGCTTCTGTACAATACCCTGTAAAAATGACACCAGTTACAGATCACAGACTTATTTCTATTGTAGCTGGTGCTCCAATAATTCACTGATTTTAAATACAACGGAAACAAAGGAAATGATTATTGTTTTCCAGAAGAGCGCTGTCTTTTCTCCTGCAATCATGGATTGTGAAAGCCATTAAAAGTCTCCATCGCTGATGATACGTTGAGCTGGAATACTAATACTAAATTTGCAAAGGGACAACAGCAGCTTTGTTACAGAAGAAAACCATCTGATGCTGATAGATCTCCTCTCTTATTACCCAACGAGACTTCGATCCAGAGTGTATTGACATGCTGCACTCAGCGCTGGTGGCGTGCATGAATGGTGGTGAATTAGAGCAAAAAGGAACGGGTTGTAAGACAGGGTGGCAAGATAACTGGAGCACAAGATTGCAGTTTTACAGAAATGTTGATTGATCGCACAGTCAGATTTGCCTTTGAGATTATTTAAGACCCTTCACACCCTCTGTTCAGTGAATACGCACTCTGGTAGAAGGTATAATTTACCCAGAATGAAGACAAGGAGAGGAGTTGCCTCTTTTGTCAATCGCAGCATTCAGCTACTTAGCAAGCCGGTGGATTTCATTACTTTTTATTCATTTCTAAATTTCGATGGCACCAGTTGCTGTTTTGTCCCCGTTGCTGTTGTTGATGTTTTTTTCTCGCACAATTGTTGGCCGTTTTAATATCGCGGACCCATGTTGTGTGTTTTTATGATCGTCGTTGTGCAGGCCAGATTCCCTTAGGGGCAATAAAGGTTTTCATTCATTCATTATACAGGAATCTTTTGGCTGTGAAATCTGTTTCTTCACAAGAGGAGAATCACACATCTTGGCACTGACTGCCATAGTATGCAGGGAGAGAGTCATATTAGGATGGGTATTCACATTCATGAAGAGAAAGCGGTAATGCATCCTCACTTCATTAGTTGACATATGAAGCATGGTGTGAGATTTTTTTTTTTTCCTGTGAATGAGTGTGTATGTTTAATTGGTTTGTATCAAAAGGTTTTCTGTTGGCTCATATCAAAGAGATGTTGGAGTGATAATTGGCTTCCTTCGATTTGTACATTTGCTTTTTTACTCCTCTGCCAAGCGAGCTAGATAATGACAAAGCAAAACATTCCCAGAAAAGAGGACTGTGTGGAATACTCTTTCCCAAAACTTGGAGGTAAGACTTAGGCCTGGGCTTAAATCTCAAATCCCGTTAAACCCCATCATTTCTCAGGGACTGTAGATTAAAGGTTTTTTGTTTGTTTTTTTTCAAATCACTGTTATAAACCACCTCCTCCCTGAGTCTCTTGAGGGAGAATTAGAGGGTATAACACGGTTAGGAGGTCCAATCTCCAGAATAGGGCCCCTTTCCCCATTCTATTTCGGTGACAGAGATTTGACAATCTGATTTTCTCTTCTTTATCAGGAGGATCATAATGAGATTGCCCCTGCTTGGACTGAGAGGTAAATGCTCTCAGAAGCCACAAAGATGTTGGCAAACCCAGAGTTAACTGATGATCTTTGAGGGGTTTGCAGTGTTTCATTTTGGTGTAATTATAGTGAAGATGAGACATGAAGCGCATAATTAGTTTCTGGCATTTTGCTGCACCGAGGGAGAAAAATCCTCATAGCCTAATTAGTCCTTGAGAAATCAATGGCGAAAATGCTGGAAAACACAACGAGAGTGTTGTTTGTGTAATTAAGGAAACATGTCTGTTCAGATTTCTGTGTTCTGTGCGTGGCTGCGGGGCTGCTCCGATACGGCATACCTGCCGCATGATTAGCAGTTGCTCGAGTTCTTTTGTTTCTTACGTGCATTTGCTCTGGCGTTATTCCAGATTAGGAAGTATTTATTTTGCAGAAGCGCTATCCAGGAGAGGAAGGTTCACCGGTGGCTGTTTCTACAATGTTTTGTTCCTGGGCTTTTTGCTGTGATATCTGAAAAAAGGTACTGGGGTGTGTTGCCATGGCAACACTGGATGGAGCTCCGTTGGATTGTGGCTCTGTGTCAAGGTCTAAGCCTCCGTGTAAGCAGAGTATGCTTACTGCGTGTTAACCGTGCCTACCAACTCGCCATCTCTCTGTAGGCTCCCTGCAAGGACAGACGTCTCCCGTTTCTGTGGAACTTGAACAACAAATCGAAATAATACACAATTACTTTTTCATTTCCTCTTTATACGGAGTTCTTGCAATGGCGTGCCGAAGGAAACGTGCCTCATTACAAGAGCTACAAGTGATGTTAAATTCTCAGCCGTGTATTAGACGGCCTCGCTTATTGAGCTGTTCACAGTACAGGCTTATTTGTGGGATATATTGGCTTGGCTTGGCACGAAATGAAAACAACAGCATCCTGAGTGATTATGTAATTGAAATGTTTGCTTCAAATTCCATCCACGTTTGCACCAGAGCACAAAGTCGTTATAGATTTTTGTTTTCGTGTGTGCTTTTAGACCGTTTTTTCCACAGTTTTCATAATCTGATCTGCTACAGCCAATCTACAGGCTCTCAAATTTCACACATGCCAGAGTATTTCGATAAGTCTCTCATTCTCCCTGTATCGTTGCAGCCCAGTCGTCTTCATTGTTTGATAAGATATTCCTCATCTTAATCTCTTTTTAAATGGGGATTCCCAGACATAAAAACACATTATTTTTCAACCCCTTGTCAGAATCTACAAGCTCTGTGACTTCAGCTGGAGAAAATCTGGCTGCTGGTATGTGAATCTCTCTCCCTGTTACACAACCAACATCCAACTGGGCTCGAGAGCTTGTGGGAGAAGCTTGGAGAATCCCCTGTTTGCCAGGCGGGCTAAAGTGGACTTAACGGGGTGGAAGTATGGCTCAAGTGGATATGTATTGCCTGCTGAGACAAGAACGCTGTCTGCCTGTTGAAAATTACATGGCCCAGCCCCTGCATGACCTGTATGGCTCTTCTGTGAAGTGGAATCTGTAGGTCCTACTATGTTAGTTGGCAAGTTTAGACGTTAACTGTTTAAGTCCCCACATGTTGTTATCTAATGCTGAGATGACCTCAGCCGATAACATCCCTGATTACCAATCACCTAAAATCTGATAAAGGTAACAGGGACCTTTTCTACGATGTTCAGCCTTCTTTATTTGATATATTTTAGGCTCATTCATATGTCTTTTCAGAGTTGTACATTATTCAATTTTGGTGAAGATTGCTCTCAGCACATTTTTGTATTCATAAGGCAATGTTTTCATTCCCAGGGACGTCTCTTGCCTCGCAATGCTCTCATTTGAATGTTTTTAATCTCCGCAGGATCGCAAACCATTCAAATGATATGCAAAATCCAATTTACTGTGAGGTATTCCCATTGGTCTCTACTTTATCTGCAGCCAGCTTTGCTAGCGGCAAGGAATATGCACTTATATTAGAAAAGAAAGGAAGAAAAGGGAAAAGAAACTCAAGGCTGAGTGGTAGCTCCTCGCCACTGTCCTGTGGTCATGAACCACACCAGTTCGGGATAAGGGAGACTTTTTTCCCCCCCTCTGCTGTCAATTCCCATTCCTTTCCTCCATCTTTGTCTCAGCACTAAAATAAGGGCTATTCTTATCACTTTATTGCAAAGTGGAAGGAGCTGCAGAAGTGAGTGCAACCAGCGCTTCAACGTGGCTCATGCAGCGCGGTGATGGCGACTGATGAACATCCACCCTGACAGTGATGCGAAGTGAGGTTGTGGCTTTCCAGGCCTACGACTTGTGGCTTTGCAGTGACAGTGGCGCTGAACAGGCCCCCTCAGCAGTTGCACATTAGACACGCTAAATGGCAAATTCTCGCCTACGTAATTGGCTCCGGAGAGACCTGGTTTCCTGTCAGCATATGATTCTCACCGCACCGCAGTCAGTGGGTTTTAAATTGAGAGGCAGGAGTTAAACTGGTACACATCTCTGCAAACTTTTATGAGCCGTATTAAGCTGTGATTTGATATTAAATTAGGTTTATCCAGCACATCCGCCCTGGTTTTATGATATAGTTGTTTTTATGATCGTGAATGTAGTGAATGGCATGCGGGTAAAATCAAATATCACAGTGTCTTTGACTGAATACTTGATATTGTGATGATATTGTAGCAATGACTATTGGTGCATTCATAAGATTTACACTCAAGATTTTTGAAAAACACTCATCAGTAAGGTGAATATGACGATCAAGCAGGCAGAGGCAAATAACAGAACAGCTAGAACAGGCAAATAAGTTCAGAAAATTGAAAGTAATGCAGCCTTTAAAGCTTTTAAACCTCCAAAATCCTGCAGGATATCTAGTCTCATATCACAAGATAAGACTGATTTTATCGCCCAGCCCTATTTAATATGCCGTGATGATGATGTACCGGCATCATCTCCTTTGCCAATTGTCTCTCAATCAGAATTACCTTGGAATAATCAGAATTACCTTGGAATAAACTTCTCTAAATCATCTTTTCCTCAGGTGGACGGTTCAAGAAAGAAATCGTCGTGGATGGACAGAGCTACCTTCTTCTGATCAGAGATGAAGGCGGGCCTCCAGAATTGCAGGTACGGACACCGGCTCTAAACCAATGTTTGTTGTTATGCTCAAGCTGTAAGATGTGTCCCCTGACGCCGCAGAGGCCACTACAGAACTTCAGCATGGAGCCAGAGGTGGTAGAGAGACCGGCGATGGACCATTATTTCACTGCTGGACTGTTTTGAACAGCGCGGCGGTGCTTTGTGGTCATTCTTCCTAAAGCACTTAAGGGATGGCAACAGATCGGTGGTTAAACCCAGCCAAAAGCAATTTTTTTGCAGCCAGACACAACACAGCACCTAATCATCCTATTAGTATGGATGAAACAGTCGCCCTATATCTCTTAATATTTCACACAGGTGTGCTTTGCCAAGTCCTCATCGTCTGCTTAGGGAAACATACTGTTGCTGTTGGTCATACTATTTCATGCCTTTCCAAATGAGCAAGAACATCCCGGGGCTCCAGCCTTCCTGTAATGACAGAGCAGCCATCACACTGTTATCCTCGTTTGCACTCAAGCCATGTTTGCCACGGTCTATCCACAGCTCCACCATGGGCTCAAATGGATTTTAACGTTGGGCGTTTTATGTTTTTACTGTTTCATCACCCGTGACATTAGTCTGGATTCATAATGACTTCAAGTTTGTATTTTATTCGTCTATCCAGGCCTTATGCAATAGGTTGTATTTTACGTTCTGTGTAAACATTTTCAGGTAATTCTACAGAGTATTGAAATGACAACTGCATCATGACTCATGCATCCTGATGTGCATTGTATCGTGAGGTTCTTGCCAATACCAGCTCCAGTGCAGATATTCTCAAAACTACTGGATTTGTTTTGAATGAAGGCAAGGTGGTGTTGTCTCGGTTGCAAAATCTAAAGTCTGAATTCGGGAATGCAAACGGGCTCGCTCATGACTTCATTCACTTAATTTTAAGCAGCTTGTCACACATAAATCTTAGCGTGCATCGGCCACGCTTTTTGATAAGCAGCGATTGACACCTGCCCGGGAAGGCTGCGAGTTATGCTTGCATTATGCTTGGCGAGTTTAGGGAATAGAAATTACTTTGGCTCAGTTGTCAGCTGTCTGTATAATTAGCAACATAATTAAAGGCCTCCATTACATTCCCACACACAGGAGGCTGAGCCTAGCTGAGGCTTTGAGGCTCTGTTTGCCATTCATTCCCCACAGGGGTCCACCTAGATGTGAAAACTCAATGAGGAACAGGGTGACACGGTTGAAAAAGGATCACTTGATTGTCAGTGTTAGCCATGCTCTGGGTTTTCCTTAGCCACTTTTTTTTTTTTTTTTTACAACTGAAGGTGATTATAATTTACTTGTTTCACTCAAAAGGCAACCTCTCTCTATTCCTCCATTGTGAACTACACAGATACTGTGTGTGATTAAGAAAATCCCAAGACTTTTGGATCATGAAGCAGTGGATGCAAAAAAAAAACAAAAAACAGATAAGGATTCAGTAGTAGTATTTGGTCATTCATTGATATTCTCCCTAGAAACCAGCAACTTTTGTCTTAAAACAAGACACTCAAAATGTAGGTGTTACTACACTGCCCCCTTCTGTCTGTATGTGGAGCCTGGGTGTCAGTGGCTTCCAAACACAGAAAATCAGTAGTAATCTTTTTTTTCATGCCACTGAGAGAGCCATAATAACAGCAAACGTTATTCATTAAGCTTGACTCATTTGTTGATCCACTGAGATGAAAATAACAGTCCTGTTAATTCAAAAGTTTCATCGGGGAATGAATAACAGTTACATTTCAGGTATCTCAGAGAATAAATATTAACTTTTGGGAGCCTTCTTGAAGCTGGCCCTTATGTTTTCCATCCAAGGCCGTGCAAGACAGAAGGCTGAAATATTAATGGGAAGGCGGTGCAAATGCTGAGTGTGTACTGTGCTGTCAAATAGTCGACTAATGCTGTCAATCCATAATGCCAAGACATTTTACGCTCCAGGCCCAGCGCACACCACAAGCGAATGCGGTTTTTCTTATGCAGGTGATTCAGTCTCAAACGTTTGTGTGAACGTGCTCGCTGCTTAATGAGAAGACGGCTTGTGTTTTGCAGTGCTTGAACATGCCACCTCTGCTCTCTCCTCAGTTTGCTGCCTGGGTGGATGCGGTGGTTTTTGTCTTCAGCCTGGAGGATGAGATCAGCTTCCAGACTGTGTACAATTACTTCTTGCGCCTATCAAGCTACAGGAACACAGCTGAGGTCCCCATGGTCCTCGTGGGAACACAAGGTGTTTTGCCTACATCTGACATAAAGCCTTACCAAGACAGTGCTCTCCTCCATAACAGAACTGCACACTTTAACACTGGAAATCTGTTTTTTTTTTCATCACATCGCAGTAAATGATATGATTGAGAGATGTTTTGGAGGTTACATATTGTTTTTGACTCATTTCTCTCTCTCAGATGCCATCAGTGCTGCCAACCCCAGAGTGATTGATGACTCACGGGCCAGAAAGCTGTCAAATGACCTGAAACGCTCCACATACTATGAGACCTGCTCCACCTACGGCCTGAATGTGGAGAGAGTCTTCCAGGATGGTGAGAGGGGCCTGCATGGAAACAAACTAGATACTGGCCCGACAGGAGGCACTATGTGTAGTATAAACATATGAAAGTATGAAAAGTTCAGAAAGTGGTAGACGTCACTTAGTTATCCCTACTCGCATATGAGACCATTATAGCTTGTGAGGCAGTGCACAGACTGTAGTAGAGTACATCATTTTTCAAAGATTACCAAGGTTGAATGAAGGTGGTTCACAGCATTTGCATATTATGAGGCTACACTCAAGGTAAAACCAAAATATGCAAAGCTGTATATCTTCTCTCAAATACGTCAAATTTGCACCAGGCTACCCACATTTCCAAAATTTAAACTTACCACCTTTTCACCATTTTCCAAGGGGCTGATTAATTTTTTTGGAATGACTGTAGGTTACTTGCTGATATTCGGAATTAAGCGCCAGAGCTGCTGGCCCAGCCAACGCGGCAGTATGTGAGGAAAAAGATATGAGCACAACTGGGACTGAGAAATTTTTCACCATCATCTTCTCAGTTTAAGTCAGATGATCCAATTTGGACCAACTTGAATCGGTGCGGGATTCTGAAGCAGTTCATCAGTCAAGTCTTCCTCCAGAGTTGCTGAGGATCAACTCGTCTTGGATCCTGGAATCAGCATTTTCAACTCGCTTTCATCTCAGCAACTTTCTTGTTTCCCTCTGGTGGTTAGAAGTGACTAGAATGGCTAGTTTGTGCTCAATTAGTTCAATAATTAGGGAGGTGAGAAATCTTGTCTCTTCAGCCCCAAGCTAATAATAAAATATTTGAGTGACTGCCAGCAACATTAATAATCCACCTGCCTTTGCATGTTTCTTTCAAACGGAGTGGAGGACATGCATAGAAATGAATATCCTCTACGGCTATGCTCTCTGCCAAGCTGCTGTGATTGGCAGTGCAGTTTGTAAATACTGTCAAACAGTAATGGTAGCACTTTATTTAACAGGGACACTCTCAATTAAATGAAATTAAATGTTTATGTCTTTTTGACAAATTCTACAGTTATTACTTGTAGGAACCTAAATCACATGTATGATTACACACAATTAATTGTAGAGCCCTAAGCCAGACACCATTTAATATTCAGCTGCATAATAGGTGTAATACTTCTTTAATGTCTCATAATTAAAAGGATCAATTATCTGGAAACTCTGGGGCTTTCTCCTGAATCCACAACTGAAGTTATGAAACTGTCATTTGAAGACTCAACTGTTTCATCTGAAGCACGTTTCCCCTGAAGACTGCAGCGCTCCTGAAAGGCTGTCATCGCCTCACAAAACATCTGAATATGTAACACCGCGTTCACTTTGCATTTCATTGACTGTTGATGCGCAGGCACGTTGTCTTCCCTCCCTGCCTTAATTGCTTCCTGAAGCCCTATTTGAAATAATTAAAAGACATGAAGGAGTGCTCGCTGTCTGGAGAACTCACTCTGTATCACTCTCGCCCTCTCTCCCTATTTGCTATGCTGCAGCAGGCAGCTGCGCGATATAGTCCCAGCTGTCAGCACAACTTGAAATCATCTCTCTCTCTCCCTCACTGCTAATTCACATCACGCAGCCCTGAACAACACCTCCCTCCCGCTCCCTCACCCCACCCAGTCCCTCACTCGAGTGTGCTGTGAATTAAATGATGGGTTGCATCAACTGCATGGCAAATCAGGTCTCCTCAGATGGTGACAATAGTCTCATTTGGCTAACAGCACACCGTGAAGCTCAGTGAATGACAGACTAATTTTGCCAATGTCATATTGTATTATTATTTTCTTTGGAAATGGTGGCACCCTCTTCTCAGGAGATCTGTATAAGCTACCATATAGTATATTGTTTATTACCTGATTGGAAAACAAATGGTTTTGATTATGTGCTCATAAGGCTCTGTTTTTGTGTTGGAGTTGGATTCAACTGCTTTGCTTTAGAGCTTTATTCGCACTTAGGGTTATTATGGTGAGTCTGATCTTAGTGTGCTGCTCTTACGGAGGAATAAAAATGTTGTTTGCACTGGCAAGATGGATCAAGTTAGAATAGTGTCTGATGACAAATGGCAAATGGTCTGTTTCTGTAGTGCTTTTCTCTGCCTCTGATGTGTAAGTCTTTAAACATTTAAACAATATCTATACCTATGAAGGTGTTGGCATATATTACAATCATGCATAGCCAGGCTTTGTTTACATCTACAGCTGCCCTAAATGTAGCATTATCTAATATGTTCAGATGGAAAATAAATAAAATGTGGAAAATTCATTGAGTTAAAACATCCCACATGATACAATAGCACCAATCACAAAATTTCATCAGTTTAATGTGCATTCCAGAGCAGCATGCGTATCCTCATGACCGTGGGTGCAGCCCGCCCTGTTTTCTTAAAGGTGCCCAGTGCAGTTTGTGACCACTAGTGGCGCTATAGTGCACACTAGGAGAACCGGGTCCTGTTTTGTTTACATAACCTGTACTTCAGCACTATGAACATGTGGGCGACACACTGCACACACCGATGTAAACAATGCAACTTTTAAAGCATTCAAAAAAAAAAAAAAGGCTTCACAAATGTCTATGAGGTAGGATTTGCTTTCAACATGTTCATTAGGCCTCAAGGACACACACAACGTGCATTTGTGAGACATTTTTTAATTTAAACAAAATCCAGTGTGCTCACAGTGAAGCTGCATTGAATACCTTGAACTCTGATGTCAGGCTGAAGCGAGTCTCCCAGATAAATAACATGCACTGCAGGTTTGGCACATTGGTCCATATCATTTCTTCTGAGATAATGCCAGTCACTTACTGTCACTCAGCTTCGTGCATTTCACAAAGTAACATACTGTGACCACTTGTATAATTTTCCTGTCTATTCTCATGCCAGTGTATTGCTTTTAAAGCAAATTAATTCTGTCAAGGAAGTTTTAACAGGATTAATGTGCAAGCCTTTGATCTGTCACATTGTCACTCTCTCTTCTAGTTGCTCAGAAGGTTGTGGCCCTGAGGAAAAAGCAACAGCTTTCTATTGGCCCGTGCAAATCTCTTCCCAATTCTCCCAGCCACTCATCAGTCCCCGCTGCATCCATCCCCTCTGTTCACATTAATCAGGTAAGACTGGTTACCAATTAAACTCTGTTTACTTAGTGAAGATGTATTTACTCACTTTAGGGCTGGGCACTATATTGATACTGTGGAAATAGAAGGATGCAATTTTCTGAGCTCATTAGTCTGTTGTAGCTGTTTCATTATGTGCCTCTACCTGCTTGGTCATCATATCCACATTACTAATGATTTGTTTATCAAAATCTGTTGTATGTAAATATGTTGTGAAAGCACCACTAGTCTACAAATGGTATCATCAAAATATCCATATTGAGGTATTTAGTAAAAGATATCATGATATTTGATTTTGTCCATATTGCCTGACCTTACTTTACTCTCTGGTTGTTTCTGACAGTTTTACATAAATTTACACCTTTTTTACCCTCTGCCTCTATTTGTGGTACAAAGGCTATGGATAGGAAGTACCGTACTGAAATTTCCTGAATTGACCTGCTTATATGGCATTTGTTTTTATTCCCTCTCCTTTTCCCATTTCATTTCTGGCTCTCGCTCTGACTTTGATTGTCTTTTCTCTCTCTCTGTCTCTCTCTCTCTCTCTCTCTCTCTCTCTGTCTCTCTCTCCCTCTGATGCTGTTGGTTCCTCTTCATCTCTCTCCCTCCCCAGGCGGCCAACGGTGGGGGTGCATTCAGCGACTACTCCTCCTCTGTTCCCTCCACCCCCAGCATAAGTCAGCGGGAGATGCGCATTGAGACCATCGCTGCCTCCAACACGCCCACGCCCATCCGCAAGCAGTCAAAGCGCCGCTCCAACATTTTCACAGTAAGTATGCGGCAGCTGATGCAAAGCAACACCCACTCACACTACTAGAAGGCATACTGCCAAGCGCACTTTGTCCACCAGAGGGAGACAGGTAGCTCAAATCTTCATCCAAGCCACCTCTCCTGCCTCCGATGCAGGCACAAAAGCGTCTTGTACACACAGCACAATGGGCAAAGGAGAAAAACAACTTTATAGACCCTTCCCCTCCTAGAAACAAAAAACAAAAACTAAAAAAAAAAAAAAAAAAAAAAACTTTCTCTAAAAGCAAATATCAAAGCTAAGCACTGTGGAAAAAAAATGTCAGCTCTTTTTATGTACTTACTGTTTTCTAATTGGAAATAAATGCACAAGGGTTAAGTTGCTCATCTTGCTCATAACAAACTGGGCCCTCTGCTCTGTCTAAATCTTTGGCCTCCCTCCCCCCTACCCTTCTTATTTTTACTAGATCCTTTCTTTGCAGTGACTTCCCTTTGAGGGGAACGAAGGCAGCACCCCGCCAATGCCACTTCTTCTGCCCGGCCACACTAAACTAAAAGCCAGAGCCAGACCTGTGGCCTGTTTACACGCTACTAATAATGCATGCTCGCACTCTCCTCCACCCCCACCCCCCGAGATCCCAGATAGCCTTGCTCTAACAGCCGCTAACCTGCAAGCTAAACTCCCCAGCCCTCTCCCCTTTAGTCCAGTCCCTTCTCTGGCCCTAATGTAATCCTGACTCCCAAGATTGACCACCACATCCCCTTATAGTGTACCTCCCAGCCCCCTGTCTGCCCGCTCTCTCCCCCATGTCCTGTCGTATTTGCCCTTTGCTCTAACCAATAGTGTATGTGTGCACTAACCAGTCTACTTTCCTCAGCTGTCCTCCTAAGCTTGTCTTTTACTTGTAGCCTCTGCCCTCTTCTTCCACCCAGCCTCTTGTCCCTTTTCCTCCTCTCTGCTCCCATACCAACCTTCTCTGCTGTCCCTCCCTAACTCCACTGCCCCCTCCTCCCCTCTAAAACGTCCCTTCAACCTGTCTTCCTTCACCTATCCCCTCTGCCTCCCCTCTGACTTCCCATGTCCTACCTCAGCCTCTCTCTCTCTCCCCCTCTCTGACTAACTCCCTCTCTAACCCCGACCTCCTATTTCCCCCCCTTCTATTTCTCCTACTGCCTCCACCCTCTCCCCAGCTGCTGAGGGAGCCGCAGGCTTGTGGCGCCCCGAGCAGTGCAGGCTGTGTGCTAGCTCCCCTTGTTCTCTCCCTTCCCCTCCCTGCTAGGTAGTGACTAACCATGTCCACCAGAGAAATGAGCCTCTCCCCGTCCGCGTCATGGAGATGCCGAAGCACGCCACCTACCCAGTGTGGGTGCCGGAGTGGCAAGCCGAGCGGGAGTTTCAGCTCATGACCTTCTGAGGAGCAGCGAGTGGGAGGGAGGAGGAGGGTGGATGCGGAAAGGGGAGGGTGAGGGATTAAAGGAGGAGGAGGAGGAGGAGGCGGAGGAAGGGGCGGAGGTTTAACGGGGTGATGTCAACATTTCTTCAGTGACACTTGAAGAGTGCAATGGGATAAAGAGAGGAAGACTTGCAGTGCCAACTTTTTTCATTTTTTGCCGTTTTTACAAAAGAAAGGCGAAATAGCAGCATCAACCGAATAATGTCAAAGCTATCCATTTCCTCGCTTTGTCAGTCTAAAAATGGATTAATTTCTCTGTAAAAGTACAAGCTCTCCAAAAGTCCGGCTACTCACTGATGCTTGGCAGGTCAGCATTCAAAAACCTGTCATTTTCTAACCACGCTCTTGTAAGTAATACACTTTTCTGTTTATTTTTTGGGAGTTTCAAGAAAGGTCAGAAGGAAAATATGCCTTAATGTCATCAGTAGACAAACTTTGACAGATTTCTTCAAAAGGAACAGTATCAGATTCACTTTAACCATACACACTCAATATGTCATTCTAAAATTGCAGATGGCAAAAATACTGAAGGAAACATTTACACTCCAGGTGTAGTATGGACGATAAAAGTCATATTTGCCACTTGCATATTAGTGTTATCATGGCACTGGCACTGGGACTCTTGAAATCTAGAAAATGAATTTGTGATTTATTCATTTATCACTGTTGGAGAGTAAAACTCCGATCGCATCTGAGGTCAGATTATTGCCCCGATTTATTTTGACTACAGTCACATTAGACAAGAACTCAGTTTCTTTGAAAAGCCCCTTGAATTAGTGGAGGTGAGTCTGTCTTCATACTGCAGTAGTTGGGCCATTTCTTTAAAAAATAAAATAAAACTTAGCTTTACTATGAAAGACGTTGGTTTACCACTCCGTCTTTTCACCATCCTCACCAATCAATTCCACCAGTCACAGTCATTTCAAGCCAGTTTCTACCATACCTATCCTTGGCCACTAGGTGTCAGCACACTACACATTATTTTTTCCTAGTGCTTCCATGGTCAAGTAACTGTAAAGAATAGGTTTTGTAATCTGTCTGAGGTTTCCTGAGGTCTTCAGGTTGTCTGTCCCTTTTTGTGCTGAAAAGCACACTCTTGAGGAATTTAGATGAACATTTTGGCATTTTTTATACTTCATTCCATCCCCACTCTTTCATATTCATAAAACCCATTTATTATTGTCTGCCATTTTCCATTCCATATTTTTAGTCCTTTGAGTTGTTACTGGATCTCCACGTATCAAACAAAACACAAAACAAAACAAAAAAATAACCATCTGAAATGTTTTTTAATATTTGCAGATTTGTGCTTCTGTTTCCAACCTTTCTTCAACAAAAAGGGCTTTCCAACTCCTTCCGAATTAGAAGAGCATGATGGTTTAAAAAAAAAAAGAGTCCCCCTGCTTTGCCAATCCTAATAGAGAGGAGATAATTGATTGAGGACTTAAGCTTGTTGCTGCTTTACCCTTAGTGCTGCGTTGCATTCAGGGTAATGCATAGAACATGTGCTATATGGAAAACCGTAGGACTTTGCGTCTAACGCAACCTAAAGACGAGCCCGTTTTCAAGTTGATTGTGTGGGCTCGCAGTAGACTGTCAGATACTGCGAAGTGAGACAGACTGTAGGGACTCTTCTGGAAATGCCCCGTCCACCCCGACCCCTCGTTCAAAACATCCCATACAAACACTGTACAGTCAAGTCACTCTTGGAACTGTTATCCAACCACCCAAAGGACAAACCCCTTCCTTACATGACATCACACTGCCTTTTGCCATAAATGAGGACTCAAGGACTAGAGGTGCCAAGTACACTCAGTTGTGTTTTTCTGTTCCTTTAAGATTTTCTACATTCACGTGATCAGTTTTATTTGATTCCTATTTATTTTCCAGGGAAAGTCTTTGAATGGAACTGAAAATGTGGTATATATGTACTATCTTTGAGGTATTTTAGATAGAGTGACTATGGGTAGTTTTATGAAGGCCTTCATAAAAAATCAGGGTAGTGTGTCAGGGTGTTGAGGTATTCAAGAGAGATTATACTGAGAGTAAATAACAAATGAAACTGGGTTGCACCGACTTGTATGAATGTAGTTACGCTTAATTTTCCTTTTCAATTTTGAGTTATCTCTCCACATTCCATTGTTAATATTCATTTTTTAAATTTATTTTCCCTTTTTTTTCAGTTTAATTTTGGTACAGAGATTATGAACTATTGCATAATCGCTTTTCTATCATGAACGGGTTGACAAAATATAGACTGCTGTATATCTTGTATTGTATTTTATTTACAATGGTACTCTATAAAAAAGTATTACATACATATAAGAAATATATGAAATAATGCCTTTATTGTCCATCCTATATTTTGTGGGAACTGCAATGTTTGGCTCAATCTGTTGAATATTTTGAAGTGAACCTGTGACTTGCTTTGTATGGTGTCTGTATAGAAGCTACAAAAAAAATCATCATAAAAAAAATAAAATGTTGGAAAAAATATAAAACCAGAGTTGGTTTACTTGAACTCAGACTCTACCTCTCTCCATTGATGATTGGACATTGCTCATGTTCTGAGTGAGACCATAAACACTCATGTCTGTCCCTACCTCTACCTCATTTATTTATTCGTGTCTGGGGGGAAACTTTATTTTCAAATGATTTATTTTCATGCAATATGTTCAGTCTGACAAGTTCTCTCTCCACAGCCACGACCAGCAACTTGAAATGTGTTTGGGGTTTTTTTTTTTGGTTGCATTTTAACTTGTTGTGGTATTATTGCTACTGGCCTTCCTAACCCTAACACTTACAAATGTTTGACTGCATGCCCGATGTCCCTCCAGGTTTTACAGGTTGCAGGTCGAAGGAAACGACATGCACTGACGTCTCCTGTAAAATAACCATTTTGCCCTCTCTCCCTCTAACGTTTTGTTCACTTTGACTTTTATTTACTGTGCTACAAAAGTCCTTGTCAGTACATCTATGAAAAAGGGCACAGGTGGACCTACAGTGGGTATAGCAGGTGGTCTGCAGGTCCACTAAAGACCCTCTCTGGGTCTGAAACAGAGGGAAGGATCTCCCAGTGGTTTTCAGGGCTGAGTCATGACTCAATGTGTGGTTGTCTTTGGTCTCCTCTGTGTTGAGATGGTCTTCTGTGTCTAGTGTGGTCTTGGTTTGGTCTATTT
Organism: Myripristis jacobus; assembly: GCA_900302555.1. Classification (NCBI taxonomy): domain Eukaryota; kingdom Metazoa; phylum Chordata; class Actinopteri; order Holocentriformes; family Holocentridae; genus Myripristis; species Myripristis jacobus. The sequence goes on from OMLB01055655.1 coordinate 33,986, forward strand.
TTTATTTTTTATTTTGTTCATTTTATTTTGTTTTATACTTGCACGTCAGTGTTACTGCTGTTTGTTCCGCTGGTCTGCTTGTCTGTTGATTTCAAGCTTCTTTTGAGACTTTTATTTTGCAATGTCGAGTCTCTCACAGTACCGCAAACAGCACTCAAACACGAACCCTCACCCCCCTGGCCTCCATTCCCACACTTTATACACACACACACACATGCACAGAAGCACACCCGCACACACATGCACACACACACACACTCGCACACACACACTCCCATGCTCACCTCACTCCCCACTCCCCTCTCTGCCTCTGCGTTAATGTCTCGCTTCAGTTACTGACTGACTCTCTTGTTTTCTTGCAGTCACGGAAAGCCAGTGAACAAGCAAAGAGCGTTGACAGTAAAACAGACAGCATAGGCAGTGGAAGGGCCATACCTATCAAACAGGTGAGTGTTTTTCTAATCGTTTACCTACAGCACTAATAGTTAGCTGGGTAAGTATAATATCTTTCTCTTAATCTGTTTTCTCACTGTTAATGTAGTACTTATGATTTGTTCACAAAGGCTGGTCTGTTGTTCAGGCTGCTGAGCAGGGTCACACTCTCTCTCGCCAGTAGATGGCGACATAACACAACAATACAACCACAGTCAACGGTGCACGTGCAGCCGAGTACAGATGAGAGACAAGGATGGGAGATGTGAGAATAGTATCAGAAAGCACATTAGCAAAGTAAATTTCCTGTTTGTATAAATCACACATTTGCCAGGTGAAATGCTGATTTTTATTAATAATGTAATGCAGTATGAATCATAGCCAGTGGGGAAATGTGTCCTGTCAGAACCGCCTGTGTTTCTGTGTGGTAATATAATGTAATGAAAATTAATTCAGGTTACTCATAAAAGCAAATTAAAATCATAATTAACTGAAGAATGCAATAGATATGGTCTTTAACCTCTCGACTGAGAGTAGCTGCTTTTTGAGTCGTATCTCAGGATTATCCACTGCATGTTTTTGCTTTGTGCACTGATTATGTATTTAAGGATAGCGTCAAAATGCCAATGTTCTTTTATTGTTTCATATTTAATATCTTAATGAACACTGAACAGGTAGAACAAAGCATCTTAACTCTCCCTTCAATGCTACATGGATTTTTTTTTTTACATCCTCTGAGCCTAGAGTAATATGTGTCCTAACTACTTTAGAATAATTTAATTTTTTTCCCCATTTGATTTTTGCCAGTATTCTCGCCATTTCTTTAAACGTAAGAGTTGTGCTAGGCAGGTAATCCAGAGCAGTGAATTATACATCCGAGCAAGTGCCATTTCCAAAGGTCTAACTGCAACCGAAGGAGAAGTAATTGACACCCTGATTACTATTCACTCGTGATTATGTGAGGGCTTTCAAGATGGGTCAGCATCCCTATATTATCCTCTTTACCTGCAAATCGTCGGAATGGTCAAAGATAATGTCCTTTTTGAAAAAATGTTACGCCAAGCCTTCTCACTCTCTTCTTTTTCCAGTTAAAATTGCCAAGGCTCTGGCCAGGTGCATTCATGGCTGGACGATGCTTCCAAGCCCTTTCACTCAATTAGCAAATATCGCTTTTAGTTAGGGAACAACAATTAAAAATCCCCTGCGTCTGCTGATGCATCATAATAAAATAAGTGTGAGGAAAAAATGAAGAAACTGAATAGATGGAAGCACGGCTGAATCTTGAGCGAAGGAGTGTACGTTAGGGTTATATTTGTGCAGTGAGTTCATAAAAAGCAGAATTAAAACTTTTTCATTCGATTTCAATAAATGATCCAGGTTTCTGTGAGGATTAGTGCAACTGCCTCTCAGTAGCTGATAGGTCTGGCGCAGGTGAGCAGGAGAAATCAGAAAGAATCCCCTTTAAGCAATCTTTACAGTAAACTCCCCCCATTATTCTCCAATAGATTAGGGAGGGGGGGCGCCTTCTGAAGTCAGGGGCCCATTTCCCTGGGTATCGTAGCAACTTTGGACAATAAGATAAGAGCAACAGCCATTCCCCTTTACCCACAAAGGGGTTTTTGGTCAGGGGGAGTTAGCTGGAGGTGGGAGGATGT
>OMLB01055656.1:0-28819 GCA_900302555.1 Myripristis jacobus
CAGTTTAAAAGTCATTTTCTCCTTAATGCAATGGTTTCTATGGTGGAATTGCACATCAGCTGTTAGAGTGCTCTCTGCTGCTCCCCTCCATTGAGGTTTATGCAGAGACTGTCAGTTCTTGTTGCTGAAAACATATTAATACTAGTAGAATGACATGGTAATACCAGCCCTGCATCCTGAAAGAAGTATGGAGACCCACAGAAATATTCATGCCCTACGAAGTGTAAAAACACATAAGAAAAAAATCTGGACTCAGGCTTTCATGGTGCATGCATGAAAGGGTTAATGACATTTGGGAGGCTGCATATCTTGTAAAAATGAACATATTTGCTAACTCTGAGATAGCCTTGAGCTTATCTTACTTTGCCCGGCTCCATGTTTTTTTTTTTTTTAATATCAGTGGAAAATAACCACAGAACACATGAAACACGGAGCTTTCTAGCAGACTAATCTCACTTCTTGTGGTCTTACATCAGCTGACATGTAGTTACATTTTTTGGTGCAAATAAGCTCTGGCAGCTATGCGGTACGCAGAGGCCGCAGACGCTGACGGTCTGGCTGCAGAGGCACTTTGACACAGAATATAAATGGGGTTTTCCTTTGAATGCAGCACGTTGAGGCTACTGTCAGTGGACAAATTGGTATCTTTCTCTCCTCTATAATGGATTGCTCCCCATGTGGTTCTTGAACGTCAGTACAAGTAGACTGTTTGGTAAAATATCTGGTGTCTGGTAAACAATGTCCAAACCAAGTATGAACACAAGCCTGCTCCTCAGACATCACAGCTCTAAAAATATTACTGAAGTACAGACTGTGCCTTTAACACTTAAAAACATAAAGCGTCCTTGTACACTGCTGCATTTAACACAATCTGAGCTATACGAAGCACTTTGTCTGTGAAGAGGTGCTGACATGTGCATTCATCAGTCATATAAAATAAATCACCTGCAGAAAAGAAAAGCCTATATCTAAGGTTGTAATGTAATGGACAATAGAACAAAATAGTGTGTTTTATTTTCAACCTCTCCCTCTCCCGGGTATTAATCTTCATGCAGCTCAGCTGGAAACATCTCAGTGTGGCATCATGTTGTCATTTGGCTCGTTATTTATAGGAATGAGAAAAAATATTGCACTAAACAACACAACATGGGTCCAGAATGTCTTCAGCGTACATCACCAAAGCTGATTTTTAAGTGTTGAAGTCTTTTACCTTGATCATTTTCCCTTTTGAATTTTTTTTTGCCTTTAATCATCCTCATAACTTAAAGATTTCCAGAGCTAGGCTTGTTCTGCTGCTATGTGAATGTAAAAGACTGAAAAATATAATAAGGCCGCACCATATTCTCAGGACTCTGGATATCAGAGCCTAAATCTGGGAACTTCTCATTATCTCATAGATGTTAATGGGAAGAAAATGCTGCAAATTTAGCAAATGAGCACCACGCCTGAATTGATTGTGATGATTCTGGTGAACCCTGCCTAGTCGCATTGCTTTAACACGGCTAGCGAAAGAGAGGACACAAAGAGGAAGCATAAACGCATGAATCTCTGTTTTGTGTGTGTGTTGGTTTGATTTATGTGCAGGCCACGGTGGGAACGGCTTTCTGAAGTTCCAGGACTCTGAGGAGATAAGCAACGTGGAGCTGGCCGACGCTTTCGAGCAAATGTGGCAGAAAAGAAGGTAAACAATAATACGACATAGTTGTGCCAAAGATGAATGCGGTGGCGTGGTTTCCCTCTGCTAGTTTATTGGATGTTTTGTTTTCGCTGTGGGGCAATTAGCTGTGCAGCACGGCGGCATTCATATGTATAATGACATCAAATGAATAATGAAATAATTAAAACAGTGTATGGACACGTGCAAAGTAATGCTGCGTGATTGGCAGGAGCATATTTATTAGAATAGTGTGTGTGTGTGTTTGTATATATGGGCAACTCTTTTGTAATGCATATTGCTTAAGGGAATTAATAGCACCGCTCAAAGCACAGTTACAAAGTGATTTACAATTTAAAAAAACATATTAAAACACGAAAGATATTTAAAACGGTTAAAATGAACTAAAACCCATTAAAAAAACAACAACACTGAACTCATTATAAAACAAAAAAAGAAAGTAAAAGGAGCTAAAATGCCCCAGGATAAAAGCCACTGTGCTTAATGGACTGTTTATGAATGAGGCCGTGTTAACTTTTCAAGGTGCTGCGATGGTTAATTCATGAATGGTGGCAGTCTAACCAAGCTGGCATCGCTTTCTGCTCGCAGCGCCCCGGTTGTCCTTCAGATCCATCAGTAGGGGTGCGTCTGGGCTGCAGTCAGGCCCTCGGCCACCAGATTAAAGCCCGGTGACGCCAGGCTTGACGCTGATGCGATAATTGCAGATTTGAAGCGACAAATTATGGCTGCCTCGGAGATTTTGCCACCTCTCTTCATTAAGGTCTTCTTAAAGTCCTCTTCGATTCAGTGAACTGGACACAGGAGCCGTCTGATGTTTGGATAAACCGGGGGAGGAAGTCGCCGAGAAATCTCCCTTTAGCAGAGAGAGGGAGGGAGGAAGGAAGGAAGGGAGGAAATGTGTGTGTGTGGGCGTGTTGGAGGAAACTGAATGGAGCAGTTGGTTTTTCTTGGTCACCATAGCAACTGCAGTGTGAAGGATGGGTAGAGGGCTCTGTGTTATGATGTGTCTCAATGAAACAAATGGATCTGTGTTATGTCAGCTGTGTGTTATCTCAGCCATCCTGTCTGACAATGTATCTGATCCTGGGCGTGTGTGTGTGTGTGTGTTTCCGTGCACCCAGGTACAACGAGCTGCTGTTCATCATCGACACGTGCCAGGGCGCCTCCATGTACGAGAGGTTCTACTCTCCGAACCTCATGGCCCTGGCCAGCAGTCAGGTTGGGGAGGACTCCTTGTCGGTGAGTTTCACGGCTTCACGTGCGCTCACATAGAATAAAATAAATCCCTTTTCGCGTGAAAAGGTTTTTAAACACTAAAGTCTAAAGCTTCACTGCCGTGTTCAATTATATTTAAAGGAAGAGCTAAGAAAGTCCTGTTGTTTTCTTCTCACCTTGATCTCAGCTCAGGATCTGAAACGAGCACCAGACCACATGCCATATGCGTGTAGATCATGTCCAAGCACCTTTTAGAGCAGTATTGAGCGCAAACCTAATGTTACCTTATGTATTTCTATGAAAATGATTGGCAAAATTCCCTTAGTCAGCTATACAAAACAATGCAGTGACACATTATGAGGATTCAAACAGCTGTCGAGTAGAGGAAGACAGCTGGTAAGAACTTTGGTAACTTTTAGTAACTGACTGACTGAGATCTAACTTTGGTAGCCCTGACAAAATGTTGTTATTACTGCTGTTTGTTCATTTGATTGCTTTGTGAAATCATTTTGGTTTTAAAATAAGTGTAAAAATGTTTTACAAGGCATGCTCTTGCGGTTCCCATTTTCATATTGTGTTGTAAAAAAATAGTTTCTGGTAAGATATCAAAGTGTCTGGTACTTTTTTCCAGCCACTAGCCACAGGGCCTGGTCCAACAAAAAGTTAGTTTCAGCCCCTGTGAAATGCGTTTTATTTCTATTATGAAATGAGTTTTACAGGACCCCCAAACCCACATCGAGTTAGCTGCCATGTTTCCATCTCAGCCTTCTCCCAGGCTATTGAAGTTGAGGGGGCCATCTTTCCACAGTTAAAAAAAACCCCCATAAAACATTTGTTGAATCTCTCCAAGCACAAGTTCATGTGTTTTATAGCCAAATGATGAGACTGCAGCTCCCAAATGCACCTCGTTATATTTTCACTATATACTGGTGGCAGTACTTTTGTCGTGTATTTAGTAGCAAGCTGCCAAAACATTAACATGTATAGAGAGAAAGTTTAGTAGATTATGAGGTAAATATCAGTCTTTTGGACCCACAACAAAATCGTTTGACTACAAAACACTTGCATTATTCTGCACCAGCTATTTGGAGAAATGCAATGGACAGTTTATGTGTGTTTTTTTATTAGAGCTATAAAAAGATGGCCTCATTAACTTCAGTAGCTTGGAAGGAGACTGAGATGAAACAGCTTGTGTCAGTTTAGACTGAAATGAGGGTGAGTAGATAATGACAGAATTTAAATTTTGGAATGAAAGCATCTTTTCACGGCTCCAAAAAGAGGCATAAAATGTCCACTGGTTTTCTCCAAACAGTTTTTGCCGAGTAATTCAGTTTTTTCATAGCATCAAGCGTGCATAGCATCAATCATAGCCAAATGATTGCACTGTGGATCTAAAAGTCCATTAATTACCTTCTTATCTCCTATATTGTCCTGCACTGACAATACTCTGGTTACAGTGCCTGTGACAATCGTCCACCAGAACGCAATAATAGAGAGAGAAAGCATGGAAAATGTTGAGGGAAATATATTTCTTTTGGACCTTCAATACATTTTTTAAAAAAATAATTATTTCTTTGATGTTTTGTTGTGTGTTGGCCAGCCTGTGAAACATTTTCTTATCTTCGTCTTTTAAATTGGCACCATATTGGAAATTACTTCGGAAAATTCAAAACTGTGTTATCCTAGATGATTTTAATTACTGCATGAGTGCTGGCTGTACATTAGTTTTGATCATAAAACAAACAGACAAACACACACTTGGATTACACTGCACAAGCTGTTTGGACAAATCCAATGGATATTTTATGTTGTTGTTTTTTTTGTTTTTCTTGGAGCTATAAAAAGAATGCCCCATTAACTTCAGTGGTTTCCGTGACATCTGATAGGAAGAACTGGGGCTAGGCTAACTTGTGCAGAGTTACGACCGAAATGGGGATGAATAGATAATGACTGGGTTTTAATTTTGCAGTGAAATATTCATTTAAATGGCTACACATCTTTGTGCAGGTGTTAACCGATGTGAGTCACGGTTCTAGTCTGAGAGAAACCGAAGCCAGGTTTATGACAGTTTTACCTTCTTGCACTGATATGCACTGGCCGCTACATGACTGACAGCTGAGCAGAGACAATACATGTTTTTGACATCTGTTTCCTGTCCCCGTATTACAGACTGGCACCCGTGTCGCTTGTCATTACACAATCTCACCAATTACTGGCAGGGCAAAAGAGACATAATCTGAAGACAGGTTGTCAAAATACTTGTCACTTGATATCATTGCCTACCGTTTTCTGTTCGGCTTAGGAACAGTGTCTCTTTTGTTTTCATCCAGACGTGGTGTCAGCAAAAAAAAAACAAAAAACTGGCAGTGACTAGTAAGTATGACAAATTTAAAATTACAGCGGACTTAAGTAATAAGAACCCAGGTCCCTTGGGGGAAAGGATGTCCTCTCTGCTCACTGTGCCGCCCTGTTGCCACCACACACTGTCCTCTTTACCCCCGCACTGCAAAAACAGGTGCCGTCACAATGTCGAGCATCAGTGTTTTTATTTGATTGGTGACCTTAAATCGCTCCCTCGCCTATTAATTTGTTTGTTTCTCTGTTTATTTGTTTTTCTATCCATCAGACACAGTATCTCAGACATCACTAATTGGATTTTAATGGAACCGAGGTTAATGAGGCATGTCTCCATTGTGCGCCTCACTATCATCTGGCTGGTTTAAAAACTGCAGTCATTGGACCATGGGGGGGCGCTACACACATCAAGACAAAGTGACATATTTGTCGCTGATCGTCCCAAAGGGGGTGGGTTGGATCATTTGCAGAGGACAACATGTTTGCTGTTTCCATGTTATAATTATCCACATGAAATACATTTTCATCCATTAGAGCCTGGTTCTAGCGCGGGAAGGACATGAAACCAATATTAAAAACGGCACCCAAGCTCCTCTGCTACCTGTTGCTGCAGAGGAAGTGTTGATTGAAAACCAGGGGTGTCCAGAAATTCGGGGGCTGATTTCAGCACCAGTTGAATAACACAATCCTTGTCACCGATTTTGATATCATAACAAAAACAAAAATGCCATTCAGTGCGCTCCTTTATTTCAAAACTGTGTGTGGCCATTAACACACAAGCATAAAGTTCATAACATGCAGGTGACATTAGAATGCGAACACAGTGCCACATCGGCCTTGAGCCTTCAATTAGACAACAAAGCAGCTCAAAATGCTAATTTCAAATAAAAGGAAATGTATGAAACGTCCTACAAACAACAAATACAGTGGTTTTATTATGTGCTCTCATTTTGATTTACAGTCTAAGGCTAGATAAAAATAACCCTGAGTTACAGAGTGAGCGATAAAGTTTTGTCAGTAGTGCCCATTTTAAAAACACTAATATTGCTTTTTTTTTTTTTTCCTCAAAACTTTGGTATTGACGTTCTCCTGTAGAAGCAGAGTAGGGCTTTCTGGCACAACTTCACCTACTTCCAAGGTGCATGGAGAAGGTCTTTTGAAGACCACAAGTGTATTGACTTTCTACCTGAGTACTGACTCCCGTGATATCTGCTGTAAAAAGAAAACATTGATTTTTTAGATTTTTTTTTTTTCCATGTCACTCCACAGCACCAGCCTGATCTGGCTATTGGAGTCCACCTGATGGACCGCTACACCTTCTACCTGCTGGAGTTCCTGGAAGACATCCACCCCGCCAGCACCACCAACATGAATGACCTGGTGAGAGTGTGTGTGTGTGTGTGTGTGTGTGTGTGTGTGTACCTCTGTGTTCATGTGCATGTCCTCTCCCCAGAGTATACATGTGTACACTACAAAAGTTAAAAGGTCAGCTCTGTATACACACAAATAAATGTATGGGTGTGTGTGAACTCAGGTGCAGATTGAGCTGTGTTTGTGTGTGTATCTGGGTGCGTATTCATGCACCTGCACATGTATGTGTATTCTGCATAAGCACAAATGTGTATATTTGTACTTCCTCTATGTTAGTGTGAAGAGTCTCACTATATTTTATGTCATTGTTAAAGTGTTCACTCAGACTAAATTCTACCTTTTTAAATATTTTATTTATTTGTGATTATTTTCCTCTTTCTGACATAAAAAGGTTACACACCTCCCATGGAAATATATACACGATACATTTTTGCTAGTATCGTATGTATTGCTCTAGTTGAAGTCTTTTTTTCAAGTTTAGACTCTCAATACTTTGTACTTTTTCTGACAATTGCACTCCAGTCCTTGGTTTGGGGGCTTGATTCTGTCCTTTTTATTTGCTTCTCAGGAGTGAGGGTGTGAATACAAGCAGTATTCATGTGGGGTACTTTTTTGTAGCTTAATGGACACAGCCTGTGGCAGAGTGACTCAGTTCCTTGTTAAAAGGGTTGGGGCTTGAAGCACCTGAAATAGTGAGGCCGCATTTCTCTTCACCTCCTTTTTCTGCTGTTATAAAGTTACTGGTCCTAAAAGCCAGATGAAAGCAGCGGGGACCTTAGCATTTCAAACAGACTGGTTAATATTGAGCTAAGGTTGTTGGCCTTTGGCACAAGACGGGGGGTGGGGAGGGTGAGTTCGTGCTGCTCCAGGCCAGAGTATCAGCCTTGGCAGCTTCCCCACCCTTTCATCTTTCACACGACTTAAGAGACAGAGCGGGTGCAGTGGGTTGACCCCTCCTCTACACCGGGTCTACAAAACTGTGTTTTGTCTCATTACGTCTTAACATCTTGTTTTTCTTTAAACAAATGGAAGAAATGTGTCAATGGCATGAGATAATCCCACTTGTTTTCAGGCAGTTTTCACTTGTTTGAGGAATTTTTCTGGGAATAAGTAGAAATATGTTGAAACAAGGCAGACTAAGGCAAACCGCCCCACTTGTATCAAGAAAATGACGCTTGATTCAAGAAAATTCTGCAAACGTGTTGATAAGCATGGGAAACAATTGGGATTATCCAATCCTAAAAGCAGATTTTTTCTGACTTGTTTATGGAAGAAGAAGCTCTTAACACTGAATCTGAGACTAAATGCCTTGTTGCGGTGGTCATTTTCTGCAGGGTAAGTGCTTGGTCCAAGCTCTCTGATCAGTGTGCTCTGACTAATGCATGTGTTCCTACCCAGGTTTTTTTTTTGAAGATGCGCTCTTTGTTTTGGGCTGTTTTGTGGCATTACGGATCAATAAGGATTTTCCCTGTTGGAGCAAAAAGGGTTTTTTTTTGTTTTTTTTTTGCCATGCAGGCTGCAGAGGCTTGCACTTTGATGAAATAGAAATGGCCTCACCAGATCCTCCACCAGAACGGTCCCCAGTCTTTTGCAAGCACCGTTTGGCTGGTACAGATAACGTTTGCACTTAGTTTAATGATTTTTTTCCTTTTTTTTTTTTCCTGTAGAGCTTGGTCAGACAACACACTGATGAATCATACACTTAAGAGGATTAGCCCACCGAGTGGTAACACCCAGCCACTGATAGATTTGTCATCAAAGAACACATGTACAAATGTCAAGTTCCATGCGTGTGATCGGCACCACACATTGCCCAGGACATTACAGTTGTTATTTCAAGTAGTGACCTCCGCTCCACATAGATTTCCACTTTTAACACCTCCCACTGCAGCTCCAGCCCTGCTTCATGCTGTTGGCAATCAGTGAATTGATTAACAAGTGATACAACTCAACTCACAGCTTTACAGTTTATGTGTAAGAAGGAAATATGGCAATATGGATATGAGTATGTTTACAAGGTCGCAGAGGAGTGGTTTTGTGTCGTATAGTATTTCTACAACATGAGAAGTCTATGTGTCTGATTGTTTTGTAACTTATTGTTTTGGCATGAAATACAGAGCCAATATCCATGCAAACAAACACTTAAGTTTTATTTTACAAATTGCTCACCACAGGCTGTGACCCCATCATCATATCCTGGCAGCACATCAGTAGCTGCTGTGTAAGTTTTGAGACTAATGGCATACACGTCATTTATGCTTTTATCTAAAGAGCCTTTGGGCACCATATGATCATACAGTACATCTTTTTTTGTTTTGTGTCCCGACCTGGAGTGAAGCCTTGGCAGTATTAGTGCCAGCAGAAGGCCACGACCGACAAAACAGTCGGTACCAAGCCAAGCTGCGTGTTCCTCACAGGCTCTGTGTTGTTGTGTGTGTTTTCCAGTTCAAAGTGTGTCCCAAGAGTCAGTGTGTGTCCACTCCGGGCCACCGCACCGACCTGTTCCTGAGGGACCCGGGTAGTGTCCTCATCACAGACTTCTTTGGCAGCGTCCGCAAAGTGGAGATCACCATGGAAACCATCAACTTGACCAGCCCCGTGGAGCAAGTGGAGGAGAAGTAAGCTGGTGTCACTTTTTCATCGTCTTTCATTGCATTTTATTCAGAGGTGTTTCCACTATTCTGTCCCCCTCATGTATATATCAATAGGGAGGACAAAAAAACACCTCTCAATGTAACGTAGTCCAGAGAAGGAAGATGAACGAGTTAGCGAGGTATGTTGAGTCTAAAGCCAGAGTTTGCCCTGTCACGAAGGCAGCTCTCTTTTGACCCGTCTTCATCGCCATGGTAACTTATGCTGCAACCGTAACCTGTTCTGGACCAGGTTATGTTCAGAGTTTCGGCTTAAAATTGGCTTTTTTTCCCCCCCTGTTTTCTACAGGTAATACGTCTGTTAACCCTTCAGATTTCACACTGAATATCATCCACAAAAATAAGAATAATAAGCCATAGCAACTGCATACCACTTTGAATGATTTTTTTTATGCTGGGTCCTTATTTGCTGCCAGGTTGGTTTGATAATAAAACACCAGTTAAAAATCAAAGTCTATCACACATAGCCTAATATTATATCAATTTATTTCACTTGATATTGACGAATACTACAGTGATTTACATGTATCCTTCATTGTAGGATGGTGTGAATCCTTAATGAAACTCTTGAGTGTAATGTTTAATTAATGGAAATAAACTGGAAGATAATTTATGAGTTTACATGATCCACAGTTTTCTGCCAACATTCTTCTCTGGCCTTATTTGCGGCCACAGTATTATATATTTTTTTGTACTCCTCATAGCTCTCCACAATGACCGTTTGTTCCTCCTGAGTCAAGTAGGCAGCGCACGATCGGTCCATTTTGTGCAGAGGAAGAGTCAAAAGATGCTCCAAATGCCTCTTTTCCTGTGAGCGTGCACAGAGCTCAGATGAAACCCGGGTTTCACAAAGCCAGTTGATAACCACCAGCGTGATGCTAGCTCTCTCTGCTCGAGGCTTTAGGTTTTGTTGTGCCAGCTCACACAAAGAAAGCCCGGCTTTGTTGAACTTGCTTCGTGGTACAGCCCTCAGCACAAGACCTCGTCAATCTACGACCTCAATAATAGACATAGAATTAAATTTACACATACTCCACCATGTCACCAAAAACTAAACATTATACACTTTCTTAAAGGGTAGAATTTCTGGCAGAGCTGTTGCATTGTTAGTTAAATTAGTAAAATTTAGATCGTTCTGGATGTAAAAACAGTGGCTGATCTCATCCTAGTGCTGTGGGCCAAATTCTTTGATGTTTAGTTCCCAAAGTAACCAGGCTTCAGTGCCAGTTTAGAGCATCCCTCATTAATGATATTGATTCTTCCACTAATGATGTGTTGAGTGGCCTGGTTGTGGGAGAGTAGACGACGCCCTAGAGGTCACTGTGTCTTATATCCCTGTAGATGGTTCCTGATTGTAAAGACAGGCTTGACCAACAGGATGATTTACAGCTGCATATAATTATAATCAGTGCTGGCAGATACTGTGTTTCATAATATCAATGAAACTGGATTATTTCCTCCTGCTCCTTTCAGGTGATAGTTGATACAGGCCACATCTTAACAGTGGCAGTAAGTGAGCAACCGTATATCAAATGGAACATGTTTAGCGCTACCCTGAGGTGAAGTGGGCAGCGTACACCCTTAAAGGGGATCAGAGATCCAGTCAATCTGTTGAATCAGGCCGGTCCTTACAGGATGTGATAAATGGAGTTGGCCACTAGATGGCTGTATAGAGCTGTCCAAGTCCTTCCACATCATCTGCTCTCCGTCCTCTGTGGTTGGCTAAATTATTGTTTGCTTATTCATATGAGCTCGATCCCAAACACACTAATCCCTTAATAAGGACAATCAGTGGGACTTTTAGGAAATGCACAGCTAATGTACCCAAATGCAAACAGTGAGCCATACATTGACTCATTAGGCCACGGGTTCGGAATGGATTGCTGTTCTCTACAAACAGATGTGATGGAAATTAAAACTTTATTCACGATTGCGCTCCCCCCACTTCTATTAATTCCATTAAGCAGGCTTTTAATTGAACCACTGGGCGGTTATAGTCAGAGAATCTAATGTGGTTGCTGCTAATTAGTAATTAGAGGTAATTGCCATACCGATTTCAGTTATCGGCTGCTCAGTTTGCTGTGTTGGCCCGGGGCTAGTTAGTCATTACACACAACTTCCTCTATTACTTTATTATTGATTAGGGCCACCACATTAGGTCTGCCCAGCCTCCACACAACACAGAAAGACGTCACCAGTGTAATTGAGCTGGCTCTTGTCCTATTTCAGTCCTAAAGAGAGACATTTTATCTCCGATTCTGATGTAAGAAACGGGCAATCCCCCGATTCATTTGATGTTTAATGGGGCACAGTTTGCTGATGCACCACATGACTAGTAGCATCTCTCTAGTCTTAAGAAGGATCAAAGGACTATTGTGAAGGTTCAAAGATCTTAGTGGAGGCTAAGAGCAGTTCCTGTCATTTTCTGTGTAGTGCCGTAATGCGCCTTTGTCCGTCAGAAACTGGGTTACGCCTGTGTGAAACTGGTGATCGGTAAAGCCAGGAGAGGCACTGACCTAATGTTTGTGAATGTTTGGAAGCCCATCCCTCTGCTGAGTCTTGTTTATCTCTGTCTCATATGTTTGCTTTCACATTGCCGCATTGTCTTTGTCCATGTTACTGTGTGTTCACTGCAATGCTTTGCGGGTCATATATCGTGCGATACAGCAGAGCTCATAGCTGCATCCACTGAGACAAAATGTTCACTCCAAAGCAACATTTTGATTTATTTCTCATCGTGAATTCAGCGACACCTTGCAGCCTGCAGAATTTGGGGATGAGCTGGCAACATCAACATCACAACAGATCCGCCAACCTCCTCAGTTCCAGCCGGTTGACGAGACATTAAAACCGGTGTCATGTTGTCTTCATCAACGGGCCCAAAAAATCTGAAGTTTACTGAAAATGTGCATTATTTTGACGTATATTGTTATTAGGGATAACGAAATGACCTAAATCGGGATATGAGATTTGCGTTAAATCGCACAGTCCTAATGCCAGCTAGTTCATTCTCAGCCGTCCTGTTGGGGAATTGCTCACGGTCTTGGTCCGCCCACAGATTTCTTGCAAGTTTTTCCTTGTGCGCACCGAGGATTTAAACGGATAGTTTGGATTCATCGACACAAGGTGGTGTGCTTCCATCATCGCTAGTGTGATCGATGTACGGTGCACACTCCTGAACTCTCCAGCAGCGAGTCCCCTGTTGGTCTCAGATCTGGATGCTAGTGGGTGGCTGCTTAGACTGGAGTGAAAAGGAGCACATGGGGTCAGCAAAAAAAAAAAAAAAAAAAAAAATGAACAGCCACAACAGAACATACAGAAATATTTCATCTATCCTCAACAGAATACAGTATTTTTTTGTATCTACAGCGCGTTATTCTCTACTCAAACTGATGATTCATGATGATACATTTGGAAGATTGCATAAATATCTGGAGCTGTAATATGCAAACAGACTCCAGTGTGTACGAAAACTGCCATGTTCTGCTACACACAAAATAGCTCCAAAATGTGCCGTCCACCTAAGTGCAGAATAAGGCATCGTAGATACAAAAATCTTCTGCTGTAGATGGATGAAATATTGTGTGTGTGTCTGTGTGTGTGTGTGTGTGCGTATCGTGGCTTAAAATGTTTACTTTTGGCTGACCTCATGTGCTCCTGTGCACTTCTCTCAGAGGAGCTGCCAACTCGCAGCTAGATCTCAGACCGTGGGGACTCAGACCGGGGGAGCCAAGATCATGCATCAGTGACACCAGAGACGAGGAACTCCTGCCACCTTGTTTCAGTAAATGGAAACTATCCCTTTAAGGTTTATTCAGGACACCATCCACAATTCAAGCACATGCAGTTACACATACAAAGTCAAAAACGAGCCAGATACAGGAACAGCTTTTTTTTTTGTTTTTTTTTTACCCTTACATAATAGTCGCTAGCACAAAACAATTGTGGCCATGGACAGATTCCTCTCATGTGCCACCAAACCTTGCCAGATGCACCTGTTTTAATTACATGGCCCCAACCAATACCATGAGCCAAGATAGGAAGCAGGAAACAGGAGATAGGAAAGAGGCTTTGGGTGCCTATCACTCATCCTAACAAGCATGCTATTTCTAGGGATGGAACAATATGATTTGTTTTTTTGTTTTTTTTAGGCTGATACCAATATCCAAAATTTTCCCACCTAAAATAGCCATTTCTGATTTGAATTTGTGTAAAAATTGTAATACAGGGGCAAAACAGGTTTTGCTTTTCGGACAGGCTGTGTCTTAAAATAATTCTGTATTTTGTAAACAAAAGTCCACGTTAGTTTTGCTCTGCTGCTAATTTGATAGTTGTATTAATGACACTCCTAGAAGAGAAAGGTCAGTAATAATACTTAATGGACCAATATGATACTGCTTTTTAAAGCTGATATGGGCTGATACTGCTCATAGTCTGCTGTCTCCCATCCCAGGGTGTTGTGTGTCTTATTTTGCTGCATGCTGCATTAGATTTTGTTCTGTGACTTATTGTTGTTGAGTTAGAGCTCGACTCCTTGCAGCGCCCTTTGACAAAGGCTTGTGATGAACGACTATATAAATAAATTAACTTGACCTGACACCAGGATCTCTCTCAGACAAACGATCTCAAAGAGATAATAGAAACAGGAACCTTGTGAGAGCTGTGTCTGTTTCATAAGAGCTGATGGTGGGCTGTTGTGAGCTCTGTCGGTACACACAGAGAGAGATCGCAGATGACCTCTGAAACAAGCTGTTATTAAATATAGTGCTGCTTTAATCCACTTTTGCCAGCTCAGCCGGCCACTCAGACAAGTGGAGGAGGAGATTGAGAGAAGCTGTGTACACTTGTGTACATGTGATTGTGTGCACTTGCGTGTCCGTGTCTGTTTCTTATTCTGTCTTCCCCCCCACTCACTCTCATCCCGCTCTCTCATGCTCTCTCCTCCTCTCGCCTGTTTCCAAACAGCCGTTTTTCTCAGAGTAATGATGGGCCTTTCCATTAAGTGAATTACGCTCGATGCAGAGGACATTGTAATGGACCCCCCCGGACCCCTTCATTATGCTAAGGCTTACCACTGTAATGAGATTGTGTAGTAATTCACATCCAAGCATAGGTGGTTGTTGACCAAAGCACCTTGTCCTCTGGGTCACATGGCTCCCCGGATAATTATAGTTGAACTGAAACTATCAAATTAAAACTGAATTTCATACTCCATTGCATCATAAAGTAAACTTAATGAAATATATGATGCAGATGACCTGGGGCACTAGATAGAGTTTGGAAAAAAAAATGTAGGTTGGTATGAAATTATATGGGCCATTATGAGAACAGATGTTAAAAAGAAATTTGTTTGACCCAAAGATGGCTCGAGGCAGTGGTGATATTGGAGGGGGGCTTGTCACATCCATTAAAATCAAGTAAGTGGATTGAAAAATCCTCACTGAAAATCTCTTTATGTAAAATAAAGTGGTTTGATTTGAATTAGGGCTCATCTCTTGTGCTAAGTGAAAAGAGTGGGGCGGCGGTGGAGGGGGGAGGCAGCGGTGAGGCATTGGCGCTCTCAGTGACTTGGTTTCTCACGTTTCCAATAGCAGAAAGAGCTTAGAGCATGTCAAGAGCTCAGCGGGAGATTGTCTCCCTGCCTGCCAGCCCACTCTGTTTTTCTGTCTCTCTTCCTGTCTGTCAAAGCAACTTCTGCTCTACCGCACAGACATGTTTAGAGGAGGTAGGCAGGGAAATGGGGTTAGAGAGAACACGGAAGGGGGGAAAGGGAGATAAACACTGAAGGAGAGAGAGGAACCGTGAGAGAGGAAAAATCAGAGGAAAAAATGTTTAGAGAGCGAAGAGCGAGAAACAGAAAGAAGCAGTGAGAGAGAGAGAGAGAGAGAGAGGGGAACAGGCTGCTTCACCCAGCAAGTGGTTGGAGGAGAGCCATGGTGGTCAGTCTTGTGACAAACCATTGGAGGTTATGGCCCACTTTGGCTAATCAAAGAAAGTTCAGGTCAGCCAGCTGGTCAGACACTCGGCTCAGCCTCCACTCAGCTGTGACCTGCAGGCTGAGACTCTCCCTGCTGCCTCAGCATCACATCGGGATTGGTCGGGGCCATTTAAAGCGAGAGATTCAGGCACATTATCGGGTCAACATTTACAAAAAGGGCGGGCTGTTCACACATGCAGTAAATTCTGGAACATTTTCATGTCTGCCCAGGTAATGCCAAGGTCAGACTTGATGAATGCAGGCCAATTTGAACACAATTTTGTCCTGGCCGACAGATTTCCAGCGTTGTGCCGGAATATGAAATGTGTGAGCAACGGTCAAGTGGCTTTAAACCCGACATGACGTCCAGAATGTCAGACTATTTTGCCAATTCCTACAGTGTTTCCACTTGCCTGTCATATTGTTAATTTATTGACCCCTCCACCATAGTTATCTGCAGACTTTGAGCTGAATTATGTAAGAATGCATGTGTTGATTAATCCAAGTCAAAGTGGCCCGACATGGCGGCCGTCCTGATAAACAGAAATATTGTGTCTGATCCCGGTATAAGGGGATAAGGGGTAGGGCAAAAAACCCAATCTGTAAATAAACTAACAGTTCCATTCACAGTACACCCTACAAAGTGCACTGTTGCAAACACATCCACTGCCTGAGAGCCATCTAACCACACACTTAGCTCATGAATTAAGAGATACACCGAAATTATTTTTGTTTGTTTTAAACGGTTTAAGTAGACTTTTGCCTTTGAAAGAATATTTGTGGATTTCTTATTGTTTTTCCACATCTCTGAGTGAAAAAAAGCAAATTGCAAATAAGACAAAATACAGATTACATTGCAAATGGTAGTGGGTTTTTTTCTCTCTCTGATGCACAGAACAAACCAAACCAAAATCACCCCCAAAAACCACAATACAAACCCAACTGTGGGTTTATTGAACCGTTACACCCCTACTGGATATATCTAGGAAAAGAATACAGAACATATATCTCTGACTCTGACTGTGTAGGTGTTGGTGGTAGCTCTCTGATTTCTAGACGTTTTCCTCCTCAGACCTCCTAAGTCCTCAGAGTGTATGAGAACAGCACATCTCTGTCCACCCGCAAATCCAAGCTGAGGTCTAACTGCGTATCAGCTGAGTTTCCTGTGAGCGCTTCTCTGCCGGAGCATTCCCACAAATTTCATTTGGCCCCGAGCGTGAAGATTGCGGGGGCAGAATTTTCCGGAATAGTGATGTTGCTGCACACACTCACACTCAGCGGCGTGCTGCAACATCGCCCGAAAGTTAGTGGAACAGAACAGAGAGCATGTGTGAAAGTGGTTAAAGAGTGCAGACAGGGGCAGATATGGTCCTGTAGAAAGATCATATAAACAATAAGCATATAAACAAGGATAACTTTGCACATCGAGAGGTTTTTGAAATTTTATTGAACTTGAACTCCCCAGAAATGAAGGGACATGAACTGGATACAGCCTACTCATTTAACAGGTGATGAAATCCTAATCCTCACTTCTTTTTTTTAGCTGTTAATCAATGCAGATTTATGATGAAACACCTCCACTCTTTTTTAATCGTCACAATACGTGCGATAATGTCGTCTCTCTGGATTGTATGTTCAAATCTCAGTTTTTTGATGCCACTTAGAATAAAAAAAAAAATCTCTAAATAAGGATGTGCTAATGCATATTTGTCATCTGTCATCAAGTTGGCGCCCAACACCCCCCTCGTGACATGCACATACTCAAGTATATGTATGACTCCACACTGTCATTCACGCGTACTGCTCCCACCCAGCTTTAAATACTGTGGTAGCACGGCGCTGTAGTGGTGTTGATATCCTGTTTTCATATCTGGAAGATCACAGGTTTGTTTCTCGCAACTGGCAATGTTATAGTACTGTGTGACCTTTTGATGCATCATCGAGCAAGACTCAGAGCCGCAACTTGCTTGATCATTGCAAATTGCAGTGGATGTGAGGATCAGCCAAACGTCTGAAATGTAAATGCCTTTATTGAAAGCCCTAATTCACATAGGATTCAAACATATTAGGGTCAGCAGTCTTAAAGAGTTCCTCCGATACAAAAGCTGCCATCTCTGCCACACTGGCCTGGCCGGTCGCTGCCTTTTACTATGGAGACAGAGTGGGATTTTGCTAAGCCCTTTTTTAAGGATTGCCCTGAAATGTAGAAGCCTTTATCAGCTTGTTTGTGCACATGTCGAAGGATGCCAAATGTCAGAGCCATCAGCTTACAGTCATTCCAGTCAATCCCATTCAGCCGTGACCTATAGCCTGTGAGACATGCAATCTAAGTATCACACTGACACATTTAGGGAGAGCAGAAAAATAATAGAAACACTTGGCGATATATGACTATCACTATCAAGTACCTACTGTGGAGCAGGGACATCTTTTCGTCTGTCAAACGGCTTGATTGCTCCTCGGATGCGGATGGTGGATGGAGAGCCTCCAGTACAGATGGTTCGCAGGAGGAGTTCTCCTTCCCAAAAGCTTGGTGTTTAGATCTGGTCATTAGCGATGCGATAGAAGTCCTTCTATTTCATCCCTTTGTTGATGAAACCACTCTTGAATTTGTTTACCCATGTATAGGGCGGGCATTATCATCTTGGAATATAGGAGCATGAGAAAGGAGCAGTTCTTGGATTACAGGATGCTCCTGCTAAATGGCCTCATACGCTTTGGCCTTGTTTTGACTTTACAGCACAGTCATCAGACCTAGTGAGTCCCAGTAGATGGCTGGCTGTAGCTCTACAACGTTTTAACAGTTGTCAATAGATAATATGGGTCGCAGTAGCTTCTGGCTTCCCCCAGATGTAAACTCGTCCGAGTGTTGGGGAAAGGGTGAAGGACTCATCAGACCATATTGTTTATTTATTTACTTTTTATTTTTTCCGGGGGTTCAGGTTTTATGCTTCGTGTACTAGGTTACGCTCCTTTGCACATTGGCTTTGGATACAAGTTGTTTGCGAGGATCATGCCATAAATGCCAGCCTCAAGAAGGTCACAATTTACAGATTTAATTCTGTGGCAGCTCCTCTGTTTCGCTTGCCTCTATCCTAGTCAGAGAACCAACTTGTAGCTACTGATGCTGTTTGCAGATGCAGTTTGTTTATGTTCGGCCTGTGCAGTCTAGACTGTGCTTCTTGCCAGATGTAATCCTTTTAGACTTTTTTGTGACCAATGCCCTGCAATTTAAACTGCAGAGCTGTTGCTCCCAAACTGGGGTCCGAGGATCACCCTCCTCTTCCCCTCCCCTCCAGAGCCTCCATGGCAAAAGATGGAATAGATTAATTTCACTTGTATAGCATGATTTTTCCGACAGGTTTGAGTGTTATGGGAATGGATAGGGGTAGCAGTTTTGATCACAGTTTAATCACAATTTAATCAGGTCAAAACGGTTCCCCACAGTTTAAAATTGGGGAGGGACAAGGAGTGAGGGATTGGTCTGAAACTTGGAGTCATGATGGATTTTGACTCTGGGGTCGGACATTTTCAATCCAAACCTGACAGACCCACCAGCACACCACCGACAGGACCCTAATCTCAGGATCTTGGACACTACTCAGTAAAATGTGATTAACATTTGGAAATTATGCATTTTAAATTGATTCAATTGTGATGCACTTCATAAGCAATGTTGACCTTGTTGACTATCCCTTCATTGTTATCTATCTTAAAACAGTGGTCCGAGAATTATTGTGCATCTGTTTTGGGTTTCACATAAAAAAGTTTGGGATCCCCTGCCTTAGAGATACACATTTGGAAGAGCATAAATAAACAGAGGTCACCGTCCATCTTGGGCACAACTTGGCACAACTCAGCTTATTTAAACTGGTAATGGAAGTGCAAATCAACACGGCATGGTTTGACTCAGTGTGGCTGGAAGTGCCAGTGGGAAAAACCCTAACATTGGAGCTGCCATGACTGACATCTTGAAATGCCGAGGGGGAAAACATCAAAATGTTGTTAAGGAGTGGTTCACTGATGATCCACAAATGTGTGTTTGGGATGAGAATCCGCAAGAATGCATCCGCTCAAACCGCATGTTGTTTTTTCCTGCTTAATCCCACCTCTTTGTGTATCTGTGCACACGCACACGCACACACGCACGGAATCCATTCTAATCTTACACACTCTTATCAAGCTAATTTTGTCTCTGCGATGGTTCCTCAGGATGTTTTCCCTTTATATCAAGAGGAAAAATTGGGTTCATTTGCATCAATTTGCGCTGCATATCATTGACTTGGCTTCGAAATGATGTGCCAATCATCACACGCCATGGCTTCACAACCTGGCAACAGAAACACTGGAGTCTGTTCTTCTCCCTGACAGCTCCTTTCTCCGCCACTGAATAATGGTGTCCCGCATAACAAAAGCTTAATGTAGCCGAAGCGCAATTCACTTACTTTCTTTGTAGGTAATTACTAAAGAGTGCTATTTTGTGTGTGTGTGTGTGTGCGTTTCTCGATAGGCCCGTGGATGGAGACCTACAAGGAGAGACGCATTCATATGTGGATCAGCTGCCAGTGTCTGAGATTATCCATCAGGTAAGGTAGACACACACACACACACCACTGATTTACAATGCTAGGTGCACAATGAACAGTAAAGATGTTTTCCTCGTGTTCCTCATACTGGAAAATAAGATTTTCATATATGTCTGCTTATATGTCCTCACATATGAAGCCGTATAGGCCCCCCTCTGTGTCTGCTATTTGAAGTGTGTCCACGTACATCCTTAATTTGGAGGCAGAACAGAAAGTTATGTGCAACATCCACCAACAGATGTGTTTGTGCCGTTTCCATAGCGACCGCTGTAAGTGTGAAATGCAAGCGCCTCTCAGTCTCGGCGTGGAAGGGCCACCGTGAAATCCACCAGAATGGATTGGTGGGAGTGTGGCAAGGAATTGTGCGTTCGACACATTCCCGAATGTATTGTGGCTTTCAGTCGGAGCGACCTTCACAAATGAATGCCCATTCCTCCCCGTTCCACCTTTGGAACGTGTGCTCCGCATTCAAATAGGAGGTCTTGGTTCCCTATATCACCGTTGGCAGACTTTCCATTATCAACCTATTAAAAATACTATACTTCAAGTTCAGCTTGTGCTACAGAAGAGTGAAGGAGTCAAATTAATCTTTGCCACGGGCAAGAGCAGACTTTATTGGTGCTTACGTTAGGGGTTCAGTTCCGCAGGGGCCACCCATAACTAAAAATATATGCACTCATGGTACTTAAATGCACTTTGTGCGAAAGCATTAATGGCAAATTGGTCACCATTTCTTGGCTGAAGTCAACTGAGATCTGGATAGCCTCGTAAATGGAATCCCTTTTTCTCTGATTGTATGTTTAATTTAAGTCGAATTTTATTATTAAAGTTATGTTATTATTTATCATTGTAGAACTTCAAATTCTGTTTCAGTCTAGAGCTCTCATCAGCCAAGTCTATTTTGATTTATGTGATACAGCTGTCACTTTTTGGCCAAGCTACAAAGCGTGAAATTGTCATAATTTGCAGCTGTTTATAAACCCAGTCTTCATCTTAATCATGACTATAAAAGAGGTGATGCAGTGCTTAATACTAATCATAATCAAAACAAACAACGAAAAAAATCTGTATCATCAATTAGAAGGGATAAATTTATTGTTCACACAGTTTGAAAATAAATGTCTGTGGCTTCACCGGCCTGTTCACTACAAGTTCCATGAAATATGGCAAAACATAATCCACCTTACAGTCATCAGAGGTATTCATAATTAATTCATCTTAGCCTACTTGAAGTCCAAGTGTAGCATGCGTAAATGAATGTGGGATTATATTTAATCATGAATTTTAGAAGCTGATAGCACTTGAACTCTTCCAGAATAGTTGGCCATTACACCTCGTATGCTCTCCAAGGGGTTATCTTGTGAAACCAAGGGAATGAACACTCACCTGGAATACTCAGTGTCGTGGTTTCTGAATGAGCTAAATGTGGCGGTGCAGGGCAACAGGCTGAAACACACTGGAAGCCTCAGACCTGCACATTTTCAAACCAAAACAACCAATCAATGATGCATCAAACCACCGTTTCCTCCAATTTTTTTCCCCCCCATTTTGCTCCAGTTTCGATACTGGTGTCAGTATTGCCAGCCAGTGCTATATTGGTACCAGTGGTTTTGCCAGAAATTGATTTTTGATATCAAAAGGCCTGAACTGTCTTGATTTTCTGCATTTGGGTACACAGAAGCCTGTATTTCTCAAATGGTGGAAAGAGAAGGATTTTATAGCCGTTATTCTGTGCAGTGACCCCAAAGTAATCATCCATGACTGCGCCGTTCATTCAAAGAAATGGGTCACATCAGTAGGCATTATCGGTCAATACTTGAAGTTTCGTGTTTTATATTGGGATTGAAAAAGTTTTATCGTGCGTTCCTATTTGGAGAATATCTAGAAAGCTGCTGTTGTGTGTCCTTTCCACAGCCAAAGTGACCACTTTCCTATTCAGCGGCAAAAGGGTTAATCTTAATGTGTTTATTAGGGTGTTCTCATTGTGAAATAAGCTGTGAGAATTCAAGACATGAATGAGGAAAATATAACTATTACAAATACTTTACAATACACTTTATGACTCTAATGTAAGTGGTTTATCTTGCAGCTTGCAATTATGCAAATTTATTGGCAAATTAGCTACTCTGTATAGTCTGGCTGGTCTCACCATAGGAAGCAAAATGTAGGACAGGCTGTGAATAAGAAAATATAGTAAAAAATGGTAATTTAACCTATTGCAGTGTAGAACTGCAGGTTCCTGTGCTAATTATTGGTCAAATCTATCATCCAGAGTTTGCCAGAGTGGCATCAAATTGGGAGGTTTTGTGGAAATGAGTGAATTGACACGTCTAATGGCCAAATTTGCTAAAACTGTTGAGTACAAAAACATTCTAGAGCACAAGTTCAGCATTAAAGGCCTCAGTATATTTCATAAGAAGTAGAACCGCAAGGGCAAAAAGACATTTTGCAAAACACAAAACACAGTTACTCACGTTCTTATGGTGATCTTCTTGCAAGCCTCAGTTTTATTTTGTCTTTTTCTACTAATGATGCAGTGAAAGACCGTCCTCTTGGCCTATCAGGGTTTATGTCTTTGGTTTTGCACATGGCTTTTGCACATTATTGGCGTTAGTTAATCAGGATCTATTTGCTACAACGTCCATCTGTATCAACTGGAGCTGGAATCAGATCCCTCTGAACTGAACCGAGTTTGTGGTTCATAAAAGTCTCAAAAATCTTGAGTCCTGCCACTGCCGGCGTCGTGGCTGACACCGACAGCGGTGTGAACAGACTAGTCACAGACACTTGGCTCAGGTGGCCGCACGCCTGAGCAGTGTCAGAAGCTTACGGAGCATCATGACGGGGAGCAGGAGGGCTCTCCGTGGCCAGAGGCACTCGGGGAAATTAGCAGAGGAAGGCCTCAAAGGCTCGGCAGACCTAAGCCTGTTTCACATCCCCGGCCCCATAAACTGGGTCTGTAATTGTCACGACTCAGTGGCACTCACACTATTGGAAGATTGTGGAGACACACACACAAACACACACACACTTACAGAAACACACCCACACACTGTCAAGCATCTTCTGTCTGTTGCTTTGCCGATGTCAGTGTCAATTTCTTGCCACATTTTTGCCCTCTCTCTCTCTCTCTCTCTCTCTCTCTCTTCTTTCTTTTCAGTGTTTCTTTCTCCTTCTTTTTTCTGCGATTTCCTTTCTTTTTCTCGCTCCTCTGTCTCTCTCCCCCTCCGTCCACCTCCTCCCACTTGGATGCGCCCGCACGCACAAACACACACAAACACACAAACACACTCGTCAACCCGATGACCCCTGTCAGAGATTTCGATTATCAGCTGGCACTCCTGCTGGGCTGAAGATAGACTTCTGACAGACCGACTCATCTCTCGCTCCTCTCGCCGGCCGGCCTGCACAGCAGCAGAATGACCAATGTCCATCAGGCCTATTGACAGATCTCCTCTTTTTTGATGAACTGTCATCTTGTATATGTGCCGCGCTCCACACAGCTCTCCGAGATATCTTTGTTTTTCTCGCCACTCTCCTTTATTTCTTTACCTATTTATTTTTTTGGTTGTTGTTTCCGATCAAATGATTTGTGGAACTGGATATCCGATTGAATCTCATGGTTTTTCTGATGTATGAAAATATTCCCAAGTGGTCTGCGGCTGATTTCCACCAGAAACAAATTCCTCTCCCATTGTTTGTCCGCCGAGCAATCCATTTTGTTTTTCAATACGCCTGCGGAGAACACCAGGCGACTGCTTGTAATCGAAAAAGTTATCGGCCTGAGTGACGGTGGATGTATAAGGCACAGCTGCATGGCATCTGTATACAGACTTCCTCTCCTTGTTCATGTGTGTGTGTGTGTGTGTGTGTGTGTGTGTGAGGAGTTGATTAATGCCCTGTCACCCCTGACAGCCGTCTCTGTCGTGGTGACAGGGTGAGCCCCGTCCTGCCACCTCCTCTTCCCAGCGCCACACATCTCATCACATCGCCGGCACCTAATCACAATGCGCTCTGTTCTGGAAATAACTGGAAGGGGGCTCTTTTCATTTTTTATTTATGGGTGTATTTATTTATTTATTTTCGCTTCCGTTCTCTGGTGTATTCCATTGTATTTATTTATTTCTTTTCTTTTTTTTCTCTCTCTCTCTCACTGCAGTGATTCCTGGTCTCTGGCGTCAAATTGTTATTTGTTCTTTTGCCAGCTTGACGCCACACCATATGGCTCCAGAGAATTGAAAATGGAAACAGTGAAAATTAATGCTCTACCCCCCTTCTCCCCAGTGCACCTCACACACACACACACACACACACACACACACACACACACACACACACTGCAGCAGAGACACTTAAGAAGTCGATGCTGGGACTGTGCCGATCACAGGCTGAACTTACTCCGACAAGCACTCTCCCTTTTATCAAATTTCAATTAGAGCTTGATTCGCCGCATTGCTCGGGCTCGTTAATTACAAATGATCGCCACGAGGAAAGAAAACATCCTTTGTGGGAGAGCGACGCACGAGCCGCCTCGACGGCCTCGGCGCCTGCCGCGGGCTGAATGGTTGAGGCTGAGGCGCGGTCCTGGCTGTGCTGTTCCGTCACCGGGCTCTCCACAACATAAATCGCTGCAGCTTTGACCTTGGAGCGCGAGCGTTTGGCAGGGCATTTCAGACCTCCCTCAACGGCCATTAGCATCCAGCATGGCCATGTTAATTAGCTCCAATCAATCAGATGGGTAGCCGTTAATTGATTTTGCGGGTGAGTTGAATACGTAACGCAAAGTGCATGTGATAGAAAGAAGCTGCTCGAGTCTCGGTCCCTGTCCTTGGCGATGGGATGTGAATGGTGCAGTCAGGAAAGGTCAGCTAACAGTCGCCTCTTTTTTTTCTCTCTCTCTCTCTCTCTTTTCTCTCTAATTTCCTTACCTAATCTTTTTTTCTCTGGCTCCCTCATGCCTGGCACCACTTTCTTTAAGAGTTGCATTTTTGTTCTTGTTTTGTTTTTTGTTTTGTTTGTACATATCTGATAAGAGTTTTCCGTTTTCTTACTTGTTTCCCTGTTTTTAAGCTCTTGATAAAAATCTCTCATTTGTGAATCGCTGTCTCCCTCTCTTTACACCCGCTCCTCCCCCTCACACGGTTACTGTGGTCATGGACAACCTGGGAAAATGATGGAACTTGAAAATTGCCTTTTTTTCTTTTTTGCTTTTTTTTTCCTCCCTGGGTTTAGAAAGTCATGGAGATGTGCTTTTAGAAATGCGTTTCGAAATTCTCGTTCGGCGGAACTCTTTGAGCAGCTTTTGTTCGGCTGGTTTTGTGTCCAACGCTAAGCTCTACTTGTGGTATTTCTAGTGACCTTTTTGAAGAAATAATAACCTGAATTACAAATTTCTCGGTTATGCAAGTCCCAAGTGATGGTTGTCAGCAGCCGAGACGAGACCCGAGGCGTTCCGATTTGTTTTTCAGGACAACTCAGAGGCTTGCAAAAGATTTTGGGACTGAAATTGTAGCGTACAGGAAGGTAATTTGTAGGCACCAACCTCGCTTTTTTGTCATCATCCCTCATGTGCATCACTTCTCTTTTCGTAAATTCATGCATGCACCTCTCCGTGATGCGCTACCTCTCTTGCTAAGTCTCTCTGTCACCCTCTCTCTCCTCTGACATATGCTCCTCTCTCTGCTGGCTGTGCTGACGTGGCCTCCTGTCACACTCCATCCATCTCCCCCTCCGCTCTTGCTTACCCAGGGGGCTCACACTCGCACGTACACACACTCTCTCACACACACACACACACACACACACCTCTACCTGCCATTGTCACGGGAGGTCAACCGTCCCCAGACAGCCACACGCTACCATTCGTCTCTCATGAGCTTTCGCAGCCATCCCCTGCCTCCTCCTCCTCCTCCAGGCGTCTGGCCCTCGGTGCCTGTCCCTGTCCTCGTCTTGCTGCCAGCCACGGTGTCACCGAGGCCACATTCACACTGCAGCTGGAAGTGTCCCAATTTGGATTTATGTTTCCCCCCTCCTATGTGACGCAGATCTGAGGTTTTTAGTGTAGTGTGAGCAAATTAAAAACATGGAATCTGATTTTTTGTTTTTGTTTGTTTTGTTTTTTTGGACCACATACCACATTTGCGTTTACATATTACAAGATGATGTGGCGCATATCCATCTGTCTAAATATCTCTGTCCATCCATCCATCTATTTTTTTTTTTTTTGAGCACCGCAAAACAAAAATCTAAACTCCACGTGTCCAATTCCTGATGATGTGACCACTGGGGGAACGAACAGTCGTGTCACAAGTCATTTCTTCTGTTTTCACGACTCACACCACATTCACAGGTGCGACAGTGAATCCTGCTGCAGTTTTCATCAAAATACACCCAAAAGCGCTGCGATTTGTTCAGAGAATATGCTGCTAAAAACAGCCTTGGCATGACCACTGGGAAAAGCCTTCACTCAGCCACAACTCCATCAATGGCCGTGTATCTCGGCCAAACCTCTGCTGGGATTCATAATAGCTGATAAACGTAGAATAAGCGCAGTACAGCATGCTGCTCCAAGACATTTATTATGGGGGGGGGGGGGCAATGGAGAGACAGTGAGGTTGCAGCTATAATGGATATGTGGGTAGAGGCCTCAAACCGAGCCCTCTCTCGCCCTCGTCCTCATCGGCTGACGGACTGTCACTCGACCTCCGCGGCGAAATAATCGCAGAAATGAACTCTCGCACTGCCGTGTCATTCTCCTGTCATGATGGACTGCCACGCAGCTTCACGCCGGTTGTAAACGTGCGGACGGGCGATCTGCTCACGGCGATGACAGATACGGATCCCATGCAAACACTAATGTCAACAGTCGAGGCGAAAAAGATCAGATCGGAGGAAGGAATAGGATTTGAGCGTGTAATACGAGGCCCGCGATGTCGAACGCAGCCATTGATATGCGGCTCTGAATCTGATACGTCTGTGGCCCCGGCGACTGCAGTCTGATCTGTCAGAATTGAAGCAGGTCTCGCGTCCCCCCCTCTCTCTCCACGGGACGGATCGCTGTTGTCAAAAGTCTGCGCTCACTGGACCGGAAAAACAAGGGAGGACAACGACAGGCAGCGGAGAAGACAGCGAGGTCACAAATTTAATTAGCATTTGGGAAGATGGCTCCAATCAAACAGGATGAGAGGGGACGTATTGTAATCGACCAGCGAACGAAACAGTTGCGAGAGAAATGCACAAGCCGGGCCGCGGGAGAACTTAACCTCAGCGTCAGCGGAAAATCAAGAGCCTCAAAGTCAAGTTTGACGAAGCCAAAGAGTCAAATTAAAGACCTGATCAAGGCGGCAATATTTTCCCTTTCTGCAGGGCGTTTGACCGTATCTTTGGCGTATTCACATGCGAGCCCTTTCTGAATGGTTTGCTCAAGCAGATATTAAATGTGTGTTATTTTGAAAAATGAAAGTGGACAGATACAATATAAGATCTGAGCAAATAATAAGAATTGAGCGCCAAGACTTGCAGCGTGAATAGCCTCAGACCAAAACACCAAAATAGGAGTTTCGACTTCCACTTTCATCCTCGGCCCTGCCCATCACCGTGTAGCCCACAGCAGCCCACAGCAGCCCCGAGCTCTAGCCTTGGCAAAAACCTCGCCGTCTCCACTTTCGCATTCTGGACGGCAGCGGTGCTCTATTGATTTGACTTGATTGAGCTGTTAAATAAATTTGGAGTCAGACGTAATCCAATTTTAGCGCTGGCCTCAGTCTTTCTACATTAGAAATTGGCAGCGTCCTCACGTAACCTGGAGTTTGGATTGAAAAGGCAGCCTTGAGAAGACACAGTAAACTGCACACACAGCGGATGCTGCACACATTCACGCGCACACACACACACTAACACACACACACACATACACAGTCTGAAATTAACTTTTTTGGCTCACCTGCCAAGAGTTGGTAAGCTAAAAAATAATTGCCTGTCAAAAATAATTTTCACCAGCCCAAGTAATTCATTTACATTTTTTATCGAAATAGTCACCCTGCTTGTTTTCTGTACCACTTCCTGTGTAGAATCAGGTGCTGTATTTTAAAATAGGCTCATTCGCACAAACGGATTATGCTCATAATTAGTCAGTGGATCAACCCCTCTGCACACTTACACACACACACACACACACACACACACACTAAGTTAGACAGTTTAAAATTTCAATATCCATCCTCAGCAAACAGTAAGCTCGACCAGCGTTGTTGCAGAGGATCACAGTGTAACAGGCCGCCGGTCGGGAGCCTGTTTGCCACAGACACACTGTTTTGCTTTGATTTGACCGTCTGGACAGAGAGTGTGTGTGTGTGTGTGTGTGGTGGTGTGAGAGACGGCTAAACCTTACATAACGGAGGCGCTCACATCTCACGGTCTTGCAAAGTTTTCAGCTGGTGTGGCAGGTGACTGATGTAGCTGCCAGACACCATTTTTCTCCGGCATTTGGCAGCTCGTGTGTGTTCTTTTTCAGTGTGTGTGTGTGTGTGTGTATCTACATATATACACACATACTTCCATACACACCACAGTATGCACCTGCCTCTCATTTGTGTATGCGTGGATGTAACACAGGATTTCACAGCATCACTTAAGTATGACATTCAGCAAAACAGAATTAATCAGTTGCACTCAGATGGAGTTACGTCTTAATTGTAGTGCAAATAGACTGTTGTTCATCTTGGTTTCATGCAGTATTAGTCTTACAGCACTCTAATTAACTCGGGATGGCAAAAGAATGAGTTCAGCTACAAATTGCCTTGTTGTGGAAAAATTTTTTTACATCGCCATGCTGACCCCAAATCTACAGTACGCTTTGTCACAGCTTGAGGCGTGTTTTTATTTTATTCAAGGTGGAGAAGAGATGGAATCGTACACATGGTGGCCTGACCCATTTAAATAAAATATGGCTGATTTTGCCCCAATGCAGAATTTGAGGACGACACCCCCC
>OMLB01055659.1:0-17449 GCA_900302555.1 Myripristis jacobus
ATCAAAATTTTAAGACCAGTTGAAAAATTGCAAGAATTTACATTTTTCACTGTTGGATCTTAAGAAGGTTCTAAGTAGAGTTTCAAAATGCAAAAAGAAGATATGGGAGTAAGATTAAAAAAAAAAAATTGGATTAAGCAATTTATTGCAAACAACCATTGAACTGAAATAGGCTGTTCATCAGCTGATCAAAAGTTTAAGACCACTGCTTTTAAAAGCCCAAATCTTTGCAAAAATGTGGATTCAGACACGGTCAAGACACGTGACGATTCTCGGCCCAAATTAAGCTTGTCACTGGTGCCAACTGCAGTCCCATAACCATCAGACGCCATCTGCGAAAGATGGGTTTTAAGAACAAAAAATGTCTTCAAAGGCCTCGTCTCCTTCAACGGCACAAAATTGCCCATTTGGAGTTGGCACAAGAGCACCAAACATGAGACATTGAAAGGTGGAAGAAAGTTTTATTCTCTGATGAGAAAAAATTTAACCTTGACAGTCCTGATGGATTCCAACGTTACTAGCATGACAAGGAGATCCCACCTGAGATGTTTTCTACACGGCACAGTGGAGGGGGTGCCATCATGATCTGGGGGGCTTTTTCCTCCAATGGAACAATGGAGCTTCAGGTTGTGCAGAGGCGTCAAACGGCAGCTGGCTATGTGGAGATGTTGCAGGGGGCATCCCTCATGACTGAAGGCCATCGTCTGTGTGGTAATGACTGGGTTTCTCAACAGGACAACGCTGCAGTTCACAATGCCCGCCTGACAAAGGACTTCTTCCAGAGAAATAACATCACTCTTTTGAACCATCCTGCGTGTTCCCCTGATCTAAATCCAACTGAGAACATTTGGGGTTGGATGGCAAGGGAAATTTACAAAAATGGACACCAGTTCCAGACAGTGGATGCCCTCTGTGAAGCCATCTTCACCACTTGGAGCAACATTCCCACTAGCTTCCTGGAAACACTAGCATCAAGCATGCCGAAATGAATTTTTGAGGTGATTAACAAGAATGGCGCAGCTACTCATTACTGAGTCCTTTTTTGAAAATTTTATTTCTATTTTAGGGGGTTTGGGGTTTTTTTGAGATATGGTCTTAAACTTTTGATCAGCTGATGAACAGCCTATTTCAGTTTAATGGTTGTTTGCAATAAATTGCTTACTCAAATTTATTTTTGTCTCACTCCCATTTCTTCTTTTTGCATTTTGAAGCTCTACTTAGGACCTTCTTAAGATCCAGCAGTGCAAAATGTAAATTCTTGCAATTTTTCAACTGGTCTTACAATTTTGATCAGGAGTGCATCTTATTAGTTTTGAGGTTACATAACCTCTTGGTCAGGTAAATCTTCAAATTAAGTAAATGGGATATAGGGTTTTCAATGGACAGCGACGATATGCATAGACAGAGGGTGAAAAGTACACATAACACAAATAAACAAATATGGATTACACTGGGCAACGTCACTACCACCTGACTTCATGTAATTTGTATATATATGGGTTCCCCTGTGTACAGGTTTGATTAAATATTTCAAATAGAGCTCATATTCACTGTGTGGATTCTATGGTTTTCCTCCAGTTGTTGATGTTTCCCTGTTCTGCACCTGATTGATTTTTTTTATTTTTATTTCATTTGATCAATACAGTTTCAACTTTTTCTACCCGGACCTAACAGTGTGTCCCAAATAGCCTCCTAAGGAGTACTTCATGCACAGCAACATGCTGCTCTGCACAGCTCCCTACAGATGGCAGCAAAATCTCACAATACTGAGTCAATGGCTTCCAACATTTTTCCTGGTTTTGATGGTTTTGATTGTTATTTACTGTCTTTCGTAATATGCCAAAATGAGTACAGATTCTGTGGTACGTTAACACTTGTGTAATGCCCCAGTGCTGAGGGCTATAATTCACTGTGGATTTTGCACACCAAAGCTTGATGTTCCGCCAGTGATGTTACATGGCAGCCAATGCATCAGAAAATCTATTTGTTGATTCCTATGACTTCATCCTAACCCTACTTTCCTCTCCTACCTCTGTCTCTCATACCTTGTATTCTCTCTCCCCCACTCTTTTGTCCCTTCACACATCTCCTCCTCTCTCCCTGTAGATCCAGGCGTAGCGGCACAGGGCAGATAATTACAATTTCAAAACCATTTGCCAGATCATTACCAGCTAATCCCGTGTTTGGTCTGATGAGTCACGCGTCTCATTTGCCACGGTGCCGGGCAGCTTGGGGGCTCTCTCGCAAACACTGGCCACAGACCACCAGCCCAGTCTGCAGGGCTACCAGACCAGAGGGGAGAGGGTCCTCCGGGACAAGCAGGGATCACAAGACCTACCGGGTTGGAAATGGCAGGACAGAGCATTAAGTGTGAATCTAGACAAGATTTTTAATTAGTAATTTAGACTTGTGATTGTCTGAGAAGGCTGGATTGTCTACAAGTAAATGTCATCAGTTCCACAAAAAAGCAGAATCCTGGTATTTCCTCATGTTAGACTTGGTTACAATATAATTTTGTCTGTATGGTGTAAACTATGATTTTCAGTGAAAATTAGCACTAATGTATGCTTTTCCCCCTCATGTTTCCATCAAAACAGTCTGAGAGGTTTACATCAAGCCCAAAATTCTGGTGCTAGGCTACACCCCTGCTGAGCGGCAAAAAGCACATGGATATATGAATTATAAAGTGCAAGGAAGAATGGGGGTCAAACCACGTTTTGCATTTTGTGATGCTATTACAAGATGTCTGCATGTTTGTTGGAAACAGTCCTTAATGTGTCTACTTAAAGCATAAATCTGGCAACTTTGAACCTGGGCCTTATACTCCCAGTTTCATCACTTCACTGTAGTGCGGTACATACCTTTAGCTTGCCAGGAGCCCATAAGTGGAAGTCATCCTTTTTTGTCATTTTGTACACAATAGATTACTATCTTTGCCATTTGGTTTGTAGTCCAAAATCCCCCATGGAAAATAGGACTGGGCTTTAAAAATGGCAAAAATAAGGGCTGCAATGAACAGATATTCATAATGTATGTGTTTTTTTTTCTTCTAAAGTTTAAATTGAATCCAATAGCATCAACTAACTTGCTTTTAATAAACAATTTTGCTAACAAAATGCCAATCGTTTGGGAAAGTGCTCTACATTAAGGGACTTCTTTACCTTCAATTTAACTTTAACACATTTTTATCACCAGAGCGTGATCTTTTGACTATATTTTTTAATTCAAATTACTATTTTCATGGCATTGAGCCATGATCATAATTTTTATTGTTAATATATAAACCGCTAAACAGCTGTGGTTGACTGTTTTAGTCCTCTTTCCCAAACAAGAAACATTTTTCTTGTAAATCATTAAGATGAAGGGCAAAAAGAGAAAAGGTGATTCCTTAATCTCACATTTTTGCTTGGGGATTTTGAACTAGCTACACACACTGAATGGTGGAAACTTGAAGGTTACCATCTACAAAATTACACCAGACTTCTCAGTGCACACACACACAGGACCAACGGGTAATTTCAAACATGAAAACATGTTCTTTGAATTAAACAGCTCAAAGTTATTCTTTTTATTTATTTATTTATTTATTTATTTATTGGTCTATCACTGTATGTTGAGTTTGTTATGATTAACTGACTGTTGGCATGGACGGTCAACTCAGGCACACTCTCCATGTCACTCTGCATACAGGTCCAGTCAGAGGGAAGTGTCTCTGGTCTGATCCATTCACTGTTAATCAAGCCAGCTAACAACAGCTGCCATTGTTAGCTAGCTTGTTGTTAAAAATGTAATTAAAACATGGATATCATTTTCAACTTATTTAAGGAACGTCAAACATTTGATTCACCAAATGAGAAATGAAACCTAGAGGGAAACCACAGGGACAACAAGGCAGACGTGTTGTAGGATAAAGGCCGGGCCACGCTGTCAGCCTGAGCGATGTGTGTTTGCTCCAGAACATGTTGCTTTTCCTTTGGGCGTCCATGTTCACAGATGCAAGCAGCCACACGGTCTGTGTGAGCAGCGCTGCAGCTGGAGTTTGGGTGTGGAGCCTGTTTGCTCTGCATAAGGCGCACACTTCTCAGCGAAACAGAAAGGGAAAATAATCTGCTGATAGTCATACTGACAGAATACCAGCAACATTACATAACTGAATATTTATATATGCAGAATATGTCACAGACATGAAAAAATCTGATTTTTTTACAAATTGTTTTAATAATTGCATGGAGAAAGTGAAGGCTACCCCTGTGTGGGTTTTTAGAGGTAACCAGTCTGGCTTAGGCATAACTGCTGAAATGTGGCAAACACATCTAGCCATCTAGGTATAGCTGCTACAGTCACACATAGAATCTATGGACTATTTATTTTCGTGGAGCCTTTAAGACTGATGAAATCATTTCAGAGTAATATTTTTTGTGAAATGATTGCTTCCTGTCATGAGTAGCTTTGAGGGCAGGATGATGACAGCTACAGCTAGCTGGTCAGCCAGGGGTACAGGACCGTTCACCCTGCTGGGGTTTGTTTCATGATAATGACCAGCTGGCTGTACGCTGTCCCTTACATATTAAATCTGTTATTTTAACTAGCATATGCAAGACACAGTGCAAAGCACGCCCACAGGGAAGGTGAGGGGGAGGGCTTATGGCGTGCAGTCTGCAGGTCAACCCCTCTTGGCACTTCAGGTGAACTGAAGGTGGGAGCTGGTCTGTGTGTTCAACCTGTGGTAGACTGACCTGACCAGGATGCTTCCTCGGCATGCGACTCAACAGCAGTTTAAAAATAAGACTTGGCCGCTTGCTTTTAAAGCCTGTCATGTGTTTTAAGATTTCCCAATTTTCACATGAATTGAATTTCTTAATTATAATTAATTAAATATTCCATGTTGTTTTGAAGTGTGAATTTGTCCAATATGCCCATAAAAGCATTTTGGAAAACTGTCCACCTCTTTGTTGTAGTCCAACTGATCAGCTGTACAAGCTCAAAGGGGAATTTGTCCCTTCACAGTTGCCTTAATTCTTCTTTGCACTTGATACTAAATTGGACTATGTGGCAGTGGACAGTTTTTAAAAATGTTTTTTTTTTTTAATGTGCAAATTGTATGTATCCATGCCTCAAAACAATATGGAATATATTATAAATTTTAAGCGGAAGAAAGGTTGTTTCAGAATTTGCCTTTGATAGGTGTAACTGCATAAAACAATTCTTTTGAAGCGCTGGGCTAGGTGATTCCCTGCCAGTGCATGAAGGGATGGGCTCCAGCCCCCATGACCCTGGTTAGGAATAACTGAATGAATTATTCCTTATAAATCATAAGAGGAATCATTTTGGGTAAGGTTGCCTATATACTTGGTGTGGTTTATCGTATAAACTCAGTGGTTCATTTGTCAGTAAACTGTTTTCAGGAGCAATATTATTATATGGCTGATTTTCTTTCCCTGTAATTAAGATAATATTAAACATAAGCGCTACCAAAAACTTGATTGTAGCTATGAAGATGAACAGCTTAAGAAATATTTGGTGATTCGCCAAAAGCAGACCACTGGACCATAATACAGAACTACTCCTGCCTCCTTTCCTGTATGTCCAAGTCTTAATGTCTTCTGCTTAACATTCACACCCACTGGGTTATTTGCTATTGTTGTTAACAGCTAATTCCCTCTGGCATACTAGTGGTCAATGCACACACACTGCCATATGGTTGTATGTGTGGCATGGCAGCCTGTGTTTCCCTCAGTGGGTCATTTGACCAGACAGCTCTTGATACAAGAGTAGAGGGAGTTTCTATGGCAACAAGTGAGAGTGGGGTAGATGGAACTCCAAATGGCATTGGCAGCCATTTTTTTCCCATAATGTGATGCACACTTGCCATCTTCACTCCACCACTGTCAATAATATTTGCAAACTGCCAAACACATCAGTTGTTATGATTTGTGTGAACATCAGTGTGTGAGTGCATCTGTCATATCACATGCTCTGATTGTTGTGTAAACTACTAACTTTTCTCATCTTTTGTAGCATCCTGGCTTTAAAATAACAATTATAGCTTGCAGGGAGCTGGTGAATGTTTTTATTATGATGATTTCGATTCATTCCAATGTGGTATGGGAGACTTTTATTAATTTAACAGTGTGTAATTCCTGCCGAGAAACCTGTGAAAGCTGCTGTTTTATTAGTCTGGCTCACAGTTGGGAGTCTCAGTGCTCCATGATGAAAGGTCTTCATACTGTTTCAGAGGCGTTCTCAAAAGAGGAAAATGCTCCAGAAACCACTGAATCTTTGGATTTTTTTTCTTGGTTTTTCACATAAACGATCAAATTTAAATATACTGACATTTCTTAGTATCTTCAGCTTCAGTTCGAAAATACTGGCATCAGCCTTGAAAAATCTGTACAAGATGAATTGTAATACCTATGTAGTAATTGTCATCTGCTTATCTTTTTTTTCAACTTCTCAGTGCATTTCTGTAAGCTGATGACACACAAAAGGAGGGGAAAAAATCAGAATCAGAAATACTTTCTGTAGAATATACAAGAATATATCATAAGCATGTGCAGAAGCAAGTTAAATTGTAAGAAATACAAAAATAAGAAATATAAAAATATGTGAATTAGAATTTTTAAAGACATGTGCATTATGTATAAGTATGTACATTAATTCTCCAAAAATGGTACAACAATAAATACAGAAAAAAGAAATTCACCATATATAAAAAGTATACCTATATAAGCCATACATACACAAGGGCATTTCACTGTTGAATTGTTGTCAAGATATGAATGAAATGGTTAAATAAACAGTGAAATAGTGTGCAGTTATGCAGTCCTTTTAGTCTGACCATCTGAGCCTCCATGGGAGGTGTTCAAAAGATGATGACAGGAGGGCAGGACTTCCTGCAGCACTCTGCACTGCATCTTGGTACAATCACTCTTGCATCATAAAATCACTGTTATAGTTGATAGACATTGTCTGAGGTAAGACATCTCTTACCAAGCAGTCACCACTGTTGTGCACATTTCACAACTAGCTCAAAGTTCAGTTCACACTGATTAAAATGAGGTAGTTCATGTTTTAGCTCACAATTTTGAATTTTGAACTAAGTTCACAGTCCCAAAAATGAACTAGCTCATGTTCATTTCTTCCCTGTTTTTTTTGTTTTTGTTTTTGTTTGTTTTTTTAGTGAGCTGCTCTGAGCTTTTTCAGTAGAACGTTCTCCTCATCATCCATCTCCAGCCCTGGAGTAATCTGTGGCTGTTGGCTCATGGTCTTACACTTTGTTATTGATTTGTTGTGATCAGCATTCACTCGTAAAAACCCAAGACTGGTCGGATGCTTCAGCTCAATGTGTCTTTTCAAATTCGATGTCGATGTGCAGAATGTTCTCACTTGTTTTCCCGGCAGGCACAGTTTGCACAAAAATCTGAGTTTTTTTCTGTTGGAACCTGTGCTGATTTGTTTATAACACTAAATCAAGTATTCATATGGATGAGTTTCAGCAGTGCCACTAGTTGCATTGTCTGAACTTGCACTAGCCAAAACAGTGCGTCCCATCAGCTCACATTCATTAGTTGCAAATAGTTGCATTAGTTTCACTGTTCACCAAAAATGTGAGCACGCTCAATGCTGTTTTAAACTTAAACTTAAACTTTATTTATTTATATGGCACCTTTCATACATCAAGGAAATGTAACACAAAGTGCTTTACAATACAATACCCCCAATCCCCCAGCCCCTCATACACACTCAGTTTTAGCACATTCATACACAACACTGGCAGTCCTCTCTCGCTGACCCTTCACCTCTAACCCAGGCTAAGAGACTCATTCACCACTGAACCAATCAATTCTGCCTCAAACTTTTGAAGTGAACCTGTTCAATCTTTTGGACTGTGTCAAACTCAGATCCATGTTCATAGCAGGTCGGCTACCAATACATCATTCAGATGACTCCTGCCTTCAACCTTTAGCCACCTTCTCCAGTGACACAGAACAAAGATCTCTTGATCAGCAACTACTCACCAAGCAGTATATATTATATGAGGTCAGTTTGGCTGTATTCTTCATATTATGTGGCTGTCATGCTGAATTTCTTAAAAGTTATTTATAAAGTGTTGAGGCTTGAGGCTGCATTGGACAGCCTCACACTTTGGCAGTCCCAGTTGGCAGCAGGAAATGACTGAATTTTTTCAAGTTTGATAAACTTCGCTACCCAGAGGTCCCGTAACATAACGTGTGTTAACTGACACTGACATCTGAAGTTGGAAATCCTCAGCCAGTATAGTTCAGAGTTACAACCACATTCCAATGGTTGCACAGAAAACAATCACGAGAGAAAAGAAAACAATATAATATGCTCAGGATGAAGTACTCAACTGATGTTTTGTCAGTGAAATTTAGCAACATTAGCTGGGTGGTTAAGTGTCAATGAGAGACATGAATAAATCATACTGTTCCTCTAACTGGCTGTGAGCCAGTTCTTGATCATGCAGTAGTTTCTTGACTGACAAGTGACCAAACATGCCAGTGTGCAAGTCACACCAAACAGCAAAGCCTATCAGAGTGAAGGTAAGTGAAGTGGCTGAAAAAGTCAGACAAAGTGACTAGATTTGTCACTAACTGCATTAAAAAGTCAGTCTGTAAAATTCCTGTATCTAGCTACAAAGTGCTTGCAACAGATTTCATGTGAAATTATGTCCAAAAGTTTGGCTATATCTTAGGTCAAGCACATGTTGTTACCGTTGGGAAAATCATAGATTTGACAGTTCATTTGTCATGTTGGTGTGACACTGATGTATTCTGTGAGCTCACTGAATTAGCATTGTTTCTATAATTGTATCCTCATCCAGATACACTGAGGTGTGGTGACCAGTCTACCAGAGGCACTTAACACAAGCCACAGCATAGGTTAGAAATGAGCAGATGGATCATCAAGAGAGATCACTGTTCAGTTCAGCCATCATTACTACAGGAATATCATCTGAGAGGATACCAGGGGCTTTAGATATCTAGAGTAGAGTTGCTTTCATCTGAAGGAAGATTTCTCTCAAAATGCCAGACAACAAGCATGAAGGCATGGCCAACAGTATCCAAAGATCAGGCACGAGGTAAGAAAACTCCTCTTCAGCACATTCCCAGTGGTATTTCAATCCACTTAGTCTTTTTTGGGAAACTGGAGGCACAATGTTTCCAGTGGTGTAATTAGTCCTCATCAAGTTGCCTCTCAAACATTGAAAAGTTTGTGAAACACTTTTGTTTTGTACAGAAAAACAACAATTGGAACAATTAATATCTCTTCAGTTTGAGCATCTCTTGTTGTTGAGAAATG
This sequence comes from Myripristis jacobus, assembly GCA_900302555.1. Lineage (NCBI taxonomy): Eukaryota > Metazoa > Chordata > Actinopteri > Holocentriformes > Holocentridae > Myripristis > Myripristis jacobus. Next base: position 9,325 of record OMLB01055659.1, read on the forward strand.
GTGTGATCATGGTACATTCACAAGTGGCTCCCTGATTATTAATGACTGTAGCTGTGGTAATAAACAAATAAGGTGTTCAACAGAAGTGAAATGAATCACTCAAAGTGGGAATTCTTCTGTCTTGTAGTCAGTAGTGGATCATGTCAGCTGGAGAAAAGATGGGATGGTGCACTCCTCCTCAGCAAGACCTCACCTCTCACCACCTCTCCTCACCTAAAGATGCTGCAAAATATTTATTTCAACTGTTTATTGTGAAATCTCTGAGATAAGGCTCACTACAAAATTTAAAAACATTGGTAATAATTGCATTTTCTCTACAGTTATTCTCTTTTTGCAAATACTATATTTAAGAGGATATTGGTTTAGAATGCAAAACTATTGTATTCTGTTGGGAAAATAAAGATAAACCTCTAGACTTTATAGTAAATTTTAGGATTTATTTTTATCAGGGAAATTCTACATACACAACACATTTAAATGTATTAAAACAATATACCACAGGCTTCTGTTTGAATTTAGAGACCTGAAACACAACTACCAGGTTTTTTTTTCTTTAATGAATTTTCTTAGTGTGTTGGTGGCATTCAGCTTTCTCTGGACACAGCACTCACACTGCTATTTAGCATAAATTTAGCATTTCACTTTTGAGTTCATATTCATCACGTCCTGTGTGGATTCGATTTCTCACCAATGGTCATGCCAAAACCCAAATTTAAAGGACCATTCCAGTGATGTTGAATTTACAACAATTAACTCACATTTACTTTGTAACAAAACATTTTTTTGAGGGCAGGGAATATTTTCCAGCAAAGCAACCATTTCACTTCACCCAATTTCAAGTCATCAAAACACAGCAGCACTGCTGCTTTTAGGAAACGTAATCTGGACAACTTTATAACAGTGATGGAATACTGGTGTGAAGAAAGTTTGACATCTCTGAAAGTTTATTTTCATATCATAATGGAATGCAATGGAATGCTAAACATGCAAAATCACTGGTATTGTCCTTCAAATTGGGCAAATAATGTGCCTACACCTCTGTTGCCATCCCACTTTGAGACTAAGGTGGGAGGACAACTGGATTTTTGCTTTTGCCAGGTGCAAATTTAGTTATTTGAGTCCGTACAATACAGATGATTGCAGTCAGAACAGCGAATTCGATTGTAGTGACATAGTCTTAAAAGTGACATGGAATGCTGTGTAGCTCTGACTTCATTAGTCAAACAGCCTCTAAAAGCCAGGAATGTGTCTGCTTGTGTCTCCTGGGACCCAGCCATGTCAGTGCAGCCTAACTGCCCTAGCAACCCCTTGCCCAGCATTGTAGGTCAGGAGGAAGAGCAGGAAGAGGAGGGATGCCCATGTTGAAGTGAGGGCTACATGAGCAGCACCCCCATGAAGAAGGCTCAGCAGGGCTAAACCAACTGAGAGCCCATTATAGCTGTGGGAGGGCAAAGCCTGCCAATCAAAGCAGGCTTCTGTTTTTCAAAATGTCTGCAGGGTGTTAAGTTTAACTGCACAGGGCCAGTGAAGGCAGTAAAAGTGTCCAGAGGTGAAAGTGTGTGATCGTAGCTCTTTCACCTCCAGCAGAGCCTGGCTGTGTTATACTACTGCTTCTTAACATATTAATACCTATCATGTATTGTCCATTTGTTTCCCTGCACATTTAGACCTATTACAATATTTTTATTTCCAACTAAAGGACTGAACTAAAGAAACTAAAGGAACTTTATCAAGGTGACTTTAATGATCCCAGGGGCATATTGGGTCAAGTAGTAATAACACACCGTAAAATACAGTAGTGTGTAAATTAAAGTAGAGCAAATAGATGAAGTGTAAGAGTAGTACTAAATATAATGCAACTAAAAAAAATAAGCAGTAGTGCATATAAGTGGAACTGTATGAATGAAGAGTATTAAATATATGAATTATAATGTGATAGTGAAAAATATCTGTATGAAAATACACCAAAAAATGAGGATGGAATAAGTATAGGTTTCTTAAAGGACTATGCCAGTGATTCTAGAATTCTGATTTTCATTTCTCCTGCCTTTTATCCAGCCATTGGTTTCTATTCATCCCACCATGATATGAAAATGAACTTTCAGAGACATCAAATTTTCTTCACACCAGTATTCCATCACTGTTATAAAGTTGTCCAGATTACTTTTCCCAAAAGCAGCAGTGCTGTTGTTATGTTATGAAATCTTTAGTACCCCAGCATGAATTGCAAAATGTTTTATTGCAATGTAAATGTGGGTAAATTGTAGTAAATAGGCCACACATTCAAAATCACTGGTACGGTCTTTTAAAATGCATGTTTGCAGTGCATAACATATTGAAAGTATATCAAGAAAACCAGTATACAGTATGAGCAACATACACAAAATACACATGTTAACATTAACAAACCATGTTTAAATCATCCATTTTGTATTTAGTCGCAACACATTGCACACAAATGTACATAAAGAGAAGTTTCCCAGAAAATATGGCCACTTGTAAATGTCATGTGCAACAGTTGGAGGCAGACAAGACTGCAAATATGTGATAATAAGAATCATATTGATGCTTATGCTGCTTTTGTTCATCTTTTTCTTTTTTTAATTGATGTTGCGTATGAACTTTTCCTGAGGTTTTACCACACGCACTCTGTTGGGTGCTATCATTTCATAAATAGTCTAATGAATTAGTTTGTCGTGACAGGATTCGTTCATCTTAAGGCCCAACAATATGCAGAGGCATACTGGAGCTGAAACTTGTTCTCCATAATCATTCTAACTGAACGAGGCTCCTCTTTGAGAGCTTCTTAAATATTCAGCACTTGTGGTAATTATTATAGTTTTGAGCAGTGTGGTTGTGCAAAGTGCTTCGTGCCTTATTGCTGACAGTTGTAATAAAATACCACAGGGTTCAATAATTAGTGCTGCTAATGATATCACCACTGGCATGCAACTCATAGCGGTCAAATTGTACATAGTGCTTAGAGTCTAATCACCTGTGAACAGGTTAAGGTTTTTAAACTGTTGGCAAAGTAGACTTTTACCAGGAACAGCTAAAGTTTCAGAAAGTAAAATGTTCCCATGCACATTTTAAAGATGTTTTCAGTTGCCAGTGTTTTCCAAGCAGAGTTCATATCCTGCTGTTTTTTCATCATTAGACACTGACCTTAAGAGCATTTATCATGTTGCTGATCATAAAAAGCCTTTCTACAAATCTATCTTCAATTAATCCTTGGATGGATCCTTGGAGCCTTGGAAGAAGAGATGCTGCTTCACCATACAATTACAGTGCATTGCGTAGAAAAGACTACAGCATCAACTGGGATCCAAGAGGCTAAATTATCCCACACTTATACTTTCAACAAATGTGGCAAAACAGAGGAAACCACAGTGCACGGTTAATATAGTTTGGTCAAATATTGAAATTGCTGCATTTTAAAACTATCAGCAGTTGCAGCTGGGAATACTCCAGTATGTCATTTGTAAATTTATAAATTCTCTCACTCTGCTGATCTTACACTACGGGGCATTCACTACATCTGTTATGGAAATATTAAAAAGAGTACTAACAGATTACTTAATGGCAGACTATGCAGTCAAATGGGAGGGACCACCAATTTGTTTACTAATGTAAAAGATGAGCTTGAGGAAGGATAAAAAAAAATGTCTCTCAACTTCAGTGCTTTGAAATCACATGTCCATAAAGACAAAAATGGAGCTAAATATCCTTATATTTTGGGTTATGCTGATGCAAAAGAGCTTATCCCATGAGGTATGTATAAGTTCAGTCCTTTTATAATTAATTAACCTTTATTTAACCTTTACCTTTATCTTTTTCTCTACTGTATTATAACAAGTGCCACGCCCTCCCCTTTGAAACTAGCCTGCTTTTAAAGTGTCTTGTGATTCATTAGATTATAACCCCATTAAAAACAGAGATAAACTTCTCTTACAATATATCAGACAAAAATCAAACGCTACATTCAGTTTAATATTGTGCTATTAATGATCATGTTGCTCCAAGTTTTCACTCAGTAATTTTGCAAGTTTGTTACATCAAGCTATGATATATGATTATCTTACTCTCACAATATTATAGATGCTTTATAATGCACTATGAGACACTAATGTTGCCAAAATTACTACAGCCATCAAAGAATTTACTTGCAACTGTAAAAACAGCAAGAAAATAGCAAGAAAGCACTAAATACTCTTCAGCTACTTTTATAACCACAGTGCACTCACTTTGCTTCACGTCCCTTTCACTAGAGTAGCATCTCGTTCTTGGCTGTAATAAACTCCCGTGGGCTCTGATATGTGCAAGGCCTGTATTTACCAGCAAATGAGGGCGAACTTTCCCACCTATCTAAAGCAAATATGCACGCTCCCACACTTCGCTATCTCCGACAGAGATAAAGAGAGACAGAAAGAGACCAAAAGAGTGAGGTGAAGAGAGAAAAAGATAGAGGGAGATAGATAGGGAGCGAGCGAGGCCAGATTTGGGGTGTAAACAGTGGTTGAACAAGCTGACAGTGTGAGCACAGCTGATAGTGTTTAAGTCACGCTAACTCCCTCTGTAGGTCCCACATTGTTCTCTGACGCCTCGGGCTGTTTTCTACAGGATAATTAGACCTTATTTCACTTTAAAACACCCACGTGCTATACATTCCTATCTGCTTGGCTCTCACTTCCTTCCTCATCCAAAGGCTTGAAACGATGAAAATGGGTTTGATGTCTGATTTAATGCTGCACTCATGTCATTTTGGAACGAAGTGGAAGAATGGGATGACACCCTGAAGCAGTCATGTGTTTAACTTCAAAATCAAAAATCATTTTTATCTATGAATTCAAAATCAGCCACAAACAAAATAAAGCTTTGTTTATGCACTTTTTGTAAGTTAATGACTTGTAATTACAATAAAAAATACAGAATTTTTATTGTCTTGGACTACTGACATTTTTGCCACTTGCACTGACACATTTCTGCAATTTGCAAATCCAAATGAAAGAAACTGGAGCTTGCAAAACATTCCCTTTTATTCTATTATTAATTATTATAGTAGGAGGTCTGCCATTTATTCTTTTATTAATCATTATAATAGGATGTTGATAATTTTTCTATGTTGGTACGCCATACTTTTATGGAGCTTTTATATTTCTGATGCACTTCATGTTTCTGATTTTACTTTGAGTTAATAGAAGAAGCACTGGATAGGCATTGGATAGTTAGCATAGGCAGCAATAGCCATGAAATAGGAGACAGAGTACCATGTCTTCTATTATTTTACTCTGGTTTATATATGTACAGCACTTTGTAACTGTTTTTGAAAAGTGCTATATAAATGAAGTTATGGCCAAGGGTAGAGGACTTAACAAGATATTTTTAATGTTTATATGTGTCAGAATTGACAAATAAAATCTATCCATGGACAAGCATCTGAGGACAGATTTTCTTTCTTTTAACTGCGGAGGAAATGTATCAACGTGGAGAACTTTTCCTCTCCAAGCTGTTGGTGGTCTGATAATCACAACTCAAACATGGCCTCGGAGGTCAGCAAATTGGATGACGTGGTTTGAAGGAGCTCTTCAGACCAGCTAAATTAGAGCAGCTTGCCTTTACCACGCTGCATAATGCTGAATGAGCTGAGACTATCATCTCTCGATAAAAGTGTGTGCTTAAGACATTACAGCATCATGCCCACCAAGCAGCTAAGACAGAGGGACGCGGTTAAGAGCCAGTGAGGGTGCATCACAGGCACGCAAGCCATCACACATTCTACTTGGAGTGTAATCACCTATAGCCGGGTGACGGTCTTTTCAAACTGCTGGCAAAGCAGCCTTTCACAAGGAACAGCACTACTTGGCTTAGCCACAGTTAATGTTTCAAATGAGGAAGAAAAGTTCTCATGCTATGTTTTTTTTAAAGATCTAATTCATGCTATATGGAACTGATTTTAAAGCCAATTATAGAACCAAATATAGCGATAAAGCAGGCAAAACAAACTTAGTTCTGGTTCAACAAAGCAATTGGAAGTTCTCAGGTTTTGGACAATATTATAAAAAAGATAACAGGAGATGAAATCCAGCTGTATTTAATAACAATAAATTGTGACTTCACTTGGACTTTTGGGTCAGAAGGGCTTGATAGTCGACCTTCCCCAAAGCCCAAGATTAAAAATGATGCCATAAACCCATGCTTCCAGGTTCCCTAACACTGTCAAATTTACTCTCAAACCAGTCAACAATGTGTAATGTCAGGTATCTGCTATTGATAGATGGCCAGCAGTAGCAGTGTGCGTGTGTGTGTGCGTGTGTGTGTGTGTGTGTGTGTGTGTGTGTGTGTGTGTATGTGTCTGTGTCTGTCTGTGTGTGGTGAAGGGAGAGAAAAGGAAAAGTCAGTGGGGAGAGGACCAAGTGAATAAAAATATTCACACAAGAAGCAGGATCTGTAATTCTTTGGAACAAACCAAATGCAGAGGTACCTTGACATTTCAGGACCTTTTTTTATACTCAAATTGATTAACAGGTAAGATAGAGTTCTTATGTTTATGAACCATGTGCAATAATTTGTACATACTAGGTACATATACACACAGATAAAATAAATAATTAAGTCCTTGAATTAAGAGTGCATTATGACTTGTTAGGGACTTGAACCTCAAAGTTCAGGACTTGGACTTGACCTGGACTTGTCAGTCTTGACTTATAACTTGAATGCCAGGACTTGAGACTTACTTGTGACTTGCAAACAATGACCTGGTCCCACCTCTAGTATCCAATAAAGCAGATATGATGCTTGATGCATATCATGCTAGTAATCTTATTCCGTATTAATCTATGAGCAGACAAAGAAATTTGTTATTACATGGTGAAAAACATCAGTCTTCTGATGACTTTGATTGACATTTTTATACTTTGGAAAGACCTGTGGTTGTCTCATCAGCAGATTCAGCTGTGTTGGTCTGTAAAATCTATAATGGCTTGCCACTTTTTGATTTAAGGACCTGTTAACCCACCAAACGGTATAGGTTTCAGGGGAGAGTTGTGGTGTCCTATGATGATCTACATCCTTTTTTACCCCAAAGGAACTAGTTTGTTCCTAGTGGACAACCAAATTTTGCACCAATCTGAGCATTTTGACCAAAAATAAATCAGTTTGGAACCCAAACTGGGACCAAAAAATAGCAGAACAAAGCGATTGCTTTCATTTGGACAGCTTCTGAATTTCAGGAAAAGATGGAAGGGAGTACTAAAAATTGCAGAAGTGTTGGTGAAGGTTGTGTTTGTTAGAACCCAGGACTAAATGATCAACAAGTTTAAAAAAAAAAAAAAGAAAGAAAGAAAGAAAGAAAGAAAAATGGAGTACAGGAGGTCCAAAAATCTGAAAACACCAAGTGAAAAGTGGTGCTGGATGGGGTAGCATGGGGGAGTATTATGAACTTCACCAAACCCACAGCCTGGGGCAGAGAATTCAGCCAGCAGTCAATGATGCTAACTAGCACACCGGCCCTGCACCAGTGTGCTAGTTAACACCTTGGTTACAAAAATCCTGAACAGCAAAGGCTCAAGAACCAGAACTGGTAGAAAAGAGGTAAAGGGGGAATGCTTGGCCTTTGGAGGGATTTTGGGGCATGAAAATGGTCAAGTGTAAAGCCACTGAGAGTCAAAGAAAAGTATCAGACATCGGCAGCTTCAATTCAGAGATATGGGTATAGGCTTTCATAGACCCATATCAGTCGAGCCCTAGCTGACCAGCACCTGTATTTCAGTATTTCAAACTGGCCTAACAGCAGAGGGCTGGTGTGGCAGAGCGCCAACATGCCCAACCAACCATCTGGCTTCTTCAGAGAAAGAGTCCATCTTCATCATCCAAACCACTCCCAGCCCCCACTTCCATCATCTTCCCTTTCCTCCCATTATGTTCAATGCAATATACGTCAATATCAAGGAAGGTTGACAGACGATTCCAGTAACACACAAACCAAACATACACACACACACACACCTCAATTGTAAACCCATGCTTTCCTAATCAGCTTAGCATTCTCTCGCTGTGTCTCCCACCCCACTTGTAGTGTAGGATTGATATCTGATTATGTCAGGTCACTCACCCAGATGGACCCACG
>OMLB01055660.1:6262-18201 GCA_900302555.1 Myripristis jacobus
GGCTGAGCCGCAGCTCAAGCTGTCAAGGTAGACGGTGTAGTGTGGGCAGTAAAACACTGGAGTGGTGGAGGCCGGCCAGGCAGGTGGGTAGGTGTGATGATCCCTAAGCAGAAGAAGCATCGGTTGGAAACAGGCACGAGAAAAACACTGGAGACCAAAGCAGTATACACAGTAGACCTTTTTCACAGCAGCCATTTTGACATGAAACTACAGGGTAAACACAGTTGTTACTAATGAAATTAAATAAGGCTCTGTTGTGTTTTGGGCTCCTGCTATTAACAGAGACAGAGTGCATTTAAGTCCTGCCCAAACAATTAAGTACTCTTCACTGGCTTTGTGTTGTGTAAAGGTGCCTCAATGGCCTCTGATGTTTGCTTCACACTTGGTAAGGCTGGATTCAGAAAAAAGACACTGAGTGATGATTTATATGTACATGTTTGGTTCAAACTGCAGTTGTGGATATTGACTCGCTCCAATTGCACCAGTACAGCGGGTGACGTCGGCGTCCCCTGCTCAAGCAGCGCAATACACAACTTCGCTATCCATGCTTGCAGTTCAAACCAAACATACACACTTATACCACCAAAACGCTGAATGTCTGCTGAATCCAGCCACACCCAGGGTGAAGCAAACTGATGAGGACTTTTGACATGACGAACACTGGAACTCAATGGAAAGAGTTTGTCCATAGAAACTGATTGGAATGAACTCCTTCAATTTCTCTGGGTTTGTCAGACATAAATGTAACGGAAGCTTAATAAAAGTCAGTAGTAACACCTGTGTTTAGCCTGCAATTTCATGTCAAAACGGCTGCAGTGGAAAAAGTGTCTATTATGTTGACTGGAGTCATTCACCACCACTGTAGATGAGGCAATGATCTGGTGAAGACCGGGTTCTTACACTGCAGGCTTGAAGGGCTGATGGATGGCAGGTGCGGTGATGGCAAAAAGGAACAGGTGTGTTGGAAGCAAAGAGCTTGGAGAGAGAGACACCCATGCCACAGACACATACAGAGAGACAGACGGGAAAACACAAGAGAAACACTAGAGCATGGCCATGGCTGTGACACCAAGTTTCACCCCAGCCATATCTTAATCTCCACCCAACAATCACTATGCTCTCACATGAAATTAATAGGGCTCGTTATCAGTATCTGCCCATGGGTGCAACACGAATCAATGTTGAAATGTGTTGCAGGAGCACATTAAAGATATGTTAATTCCATCCTATTGTTTTTTTTTTTTAAGGCTGTATAGCATTTAATAAGCCGCTGAAATGCTGAAAAATGCCTTAGCTGAGCCGAATATATTACTGTAGCGCTTGATAAATGGGAAGCAATATTCTCAGAGCATTTTGAGATGACACATCAATGAATTTTACCTCAATATCACACGACTAATGGCGCTGTCTTATTCCTCTGTTTGTTTACGTGTCACCCTGATAATGACACCAGCGGTGTAGTCGGATGCAGAGGTGATAGAGGGAATGATATTATGAGGCGTAGCCACCAAGCTATCAGTTGCTACAGGGCCACATAATCTCCTGGAAAATATCTTCCTGATAGTGCTGCATTTTGACACTGTTTACTCAATGCTCATATTCATAGGTTATATGTTTCTGTTCGGCTGCTGATTGTAGATATAATGGATCTCATATGGGTGGAAATTGCGGTTGTGAAGTCACCGATCATAAGAAGTTGCTTTTTATCAACGCCATAAAAAAACAAAACAAACAAACAAACAAAAAAAAACACTTATTTTCACCACCTCCCTCATCTGTTGCATTTTTTTGATGCCCTTTCGATGTAGCATTTTCAATTCCATCTCAATTTTATTCCCTTTCTCTCTCTCTTTTTCCCCCCATCTCACAATTACGTTGCTTTTATTGCCTCTAAACTTTTCTGCTTCATCTCACATTCCTCATTCTTTCCTCATCAACCCTTCACCATCTTTATGACAACTCAAAATCTCATCTTTCCTCTCCTCACACTCGAGTCGCAGCCATTAAAGGAATTCAGATGCGCTTACTCTGGCAAGTATTAACAATTTGTTCAGCACACACTAGGAGTTATGTTGCTATGAAGTGTAATTTACTTTGTCTGTGTATCCACTTTCCCTCAACCCCCGTCAACTCGAGCTTCAGCTAGCGACTTCCAACATATTTCAGATTGAATTTAGAAACCCCCCCCCAGAGAAAGGGCGTTCTCTGTGCTGTACTCGTTTTGGTGGAGAAAAGCATAGAGATGGTACTGTAAGTTTCTGAAAAGTGAGAGTAGAGGGAGAACAATGCTGCGTGGTGCGCCATTCCCAGTTGTTCGAATTGCCAAAAAGCCATAAAAGAAGGTGTTATATCTCTCATTCTAGCGATGAACGACAGAACTGCAAAGATGAAAGCCATGGCTGCGTTGCGTTACGGACTACTGAGGCCACTGTCTGTGGAGGAATTGTCATCTCGGCCTCCTGTGCGATGGATTTCTCCCTGTATGATTGTTGAACGTGCAAAGTGGCAACGGAGAAGAAAGAGGGCTCACTGTAGAGTCCCATCCTGCAGCTGCATCACATGGGTGCCCCGCCCCTTCAGGAGTCTAGCGGCCGTATCACATCCACACAATATTCTGATGACACTTCCAAATGAGGTGGGGGGGAAATCGGGTTGGGAGACGACCACACCCACGTAGGAGATAGACTAGACTATTTCATACCACTGGCGCAGCTTGTAATGCATTATCTTTTAAGTTGTGAAAGACACCCTTGCACTTTGATTCAAAGGAACGGACACCAAAAACAGACAGTTATCTGTTAGGAACCGGGGAAAAAAGACAAAGAAAACACAAAATGGACCCAGAAATTCACATCTTCCACTTCTTACTGGCACTGAAATGTCTTAGGGTGCATGGACTCTTCCTTTAATGTCAATGTGTGCCACCCGTTGGCCCCCTCTGATCCCTGATCTAATATGATTAATGCATTACTCAGTTTCATCAGACAGATATAATTTTTGCCTGTGTTCTTCAGTCAGCTCTGTCTGTGAATGCATTTGTGTGTGTGTGTGTGTGTGTTTAGGGTGGGGTGTATGCATGCCATAGCTTGGAGACAAAATGCCCTTTGCTGTGATCGAGGGGTCTAGTGCTGCTGTCTCTTTTCACAGCATGGGGCCCTCTCAGCTAGACTGCCATTTGTGAATAACTGATAAGGCAAACTGAAAAAGCACCGACTTGGTGGTGTGCCGGAATCCACTTGATAAAAAGGACAAACAGAATACTGATTTCTAAAATGTCAATGGGGCTAAAATCAGTGGAACAACACTGGTTCTTGATGTTGCCTACAGCCAAGGGATGTTATCGAGATGAAAGGCTTAAAGTGGAGCAAGATGGATGGATGGATGTACAGATGTGGTTAACTAAATTGACTTTGAGGAAGGCTGAGATTTGAAAGGGAGGGTCGCGAAAGATGAGAAGGGGGGGAAGAAGTGGAGGAATTAAGATGGAAGAAAGAGAGATAGAGCGAGAAAAAGGAGTGTTTCATGACTTGATAATCAGTAGTTAAGAGAAACTCCAAACACTGCATCAGGATACAGCCTTGAATTATTGATGGTATCAAGTCAGCTTTCCAGAGTGTGTGTGTGTGTGTGTTTGCCTTGCCTAGGAATGCTCTTGGATTAGTGTGTATACTGCATGTGTGCTTTGCCTGGTTTGTGTGTGTGTGTGTGTGTATGGATGTGCTTATGCAGAGGCCACACGCTGCTCTCCTCTGAGGGCTACAAAAAGGAGAAATACTCCACATCAATAAATCAGATGATACCATTCTCCACTGCAGCACACTTAGATCTCTGCACCAAGAATGAGAGAGGAGGGTCGAGGCTGAGTGCCAGAGGAGAAAGAGAGAGGGAGAGAGGGAGAGAAAGATGAGAAAGGTGTCATTATTCTCTATTGTAATCCTCCCAAAACACATTCACCAAAACAGAAATACACCACTCCAGGGATATTGTTAAGTGCGGTGCCCACCAGCTATTCTGCTTAACTATTCCAACAAAACAAGAAACTTTATTAGAAGACGCTCACATGTCTCTTTGTTCACACAAGCAGCTTTCAGCATTTCTCCCTGTACGATAAACATCCTGGACCGCTGCCTATACCAGTCTAAAAAATCTTCAGTGCACTTCAGTGTGACTATTTTTCATTACTTCTGGACTTGATTCCCACTTTAAGGATGCTAAAACTTTGAATATCCTATAATCACGGCAAGACCATAGTGTCCCCAGCACCATCTGTTGTGTGAGCTTTTCAGTAAAGGCAAAAATCAGATGAGTTATATTGTCACTGTGCCGCACTGAATAATGAGCAAAGAGCCGAGAGGACAAGAGGGAACGTGCAATGGAAGACAGATAGGGAGAGAGGGATATACATATTTTGCCATCCTTGGTGATAACATTAATGTCAAGGTAGAAGGGGGAAGCAGAAGACATCAAAGCTAATAAATATTTATGGCTGCCCACAGTAAAGTGCTGTTTTAAAGTGAAGTGGGACAGAATGGCCTCATGAAGACAGCACTTTAGGGCCTACTCTTGCACAGACTGTGGGTCTATGAATATTCATTGTTCATTGTCCCAAAAACAATTTGCTTAACGCTTTTGACTTCTTTTCATCCGTATAATGCCTATGCTTTTACCTATGCATGGGTTGGCTCATAATGTAATCTAGCTACCCTGTCAGGCGGTCCATGACAAGATAAACTTTCGCATACTAAGTATACATATGTATATATGTATTTTTTAAGTTACAAAAGTGTTAACATTCGTTTATTCCTTACTGGGTTCCCCCATTAGCTTCCAGAAAGTGGTCGCTAATCTTCCTGGGTCACACAAGAAGGCTGGTGTGCCTCGTTTTAGCTCTTGTCCACTGGGAACACAGCACTGGATAAAAAATGTACAGCTTAAAAAGTCATTTAGTCTCATATTCAGGGTTAAAACCTTGTTTTTCTTCAAACAGGTGAAAATATCTGCCAGTGGGATGAGATAATCCCACATGATTCCAGTGCAGTTTTGCTTGCTGCAGTTTTTTTTTTTTGCCCTCTTCCTGGGAACAAGTGTGAGTATGCTGAAATCAGGCAGAATAAGGCAGATCAGCCCAGTAGTATCAAGAAAATGACACTTGATTTAAGAAATTTTGGAGACAAGTCGATTAGCACTAGAGGCGATTCATTTGACTTGGATAAAGAGAAAAATAACAGTAAATATGAGACTCAATGGTTTAATAAGACAGAGTTGTATTACTCCACATCGCATGCAACAAAATGTTGCATCACATTCACAGTGAGTTTCTGGATTTAACTGCTGACTGACACGATGTTAGTTGGACATGTGTCATCGGCTGTCATCATGCCATATTTGGTTGACAGTATGCAAGCATATTCAAGTGGCAGACTCTATAATCCCGTCGTATGCCAGGCAGCATGATGTCCTTGAGCATATTTCACAACATGCTACATTAGCCTTCCCTCAGCCTGACTGTGCCACGCATTTGTCAAAGTGTCAGTGCAGCAAGAGCCAGCGCGCTGTTTGAAAGCCCTTGTTGTCACATGCGCCATATGAAAAATCTCAGGTGAGGATTCTATGCAGGAAACCCCCGTCCAAAACACTGACAAAAGAGGAAGATAAAAGCAAGCAGAAGAAACTATCACAAACCAGAAAAAAAATACATTTCCAGGTCAGGAGATAGGGTGTTGCTATGGTTACTGTCTCACTCTCCTCAGCAGCTCTTCTCTAAGTAAACATTGCCTAATGACTGAAAGGAGCTACATCGTTCCTCTGCATGTTTGTGTGTGTGTGTGTGTGTGTGTGTGTGTGTGTTTTCGGGGTTGTTTTGTCTCCCTATCAGTCTGTCTCTGTCCTTCATGAACTCAAACACATGTTGAAGACTCAGTGTTTTCAGTCGGTGTGGTCGCGCATTCCTCTCCTCCCCTGATCTAGCCCACATTCACTGTGCAAACTTTCTCTATGCAACAGCAATTGGCGGTTTAAAAGCTCTCTGAATTGTGCACAGTAATTTGCACTGGGCGAGTGTCCTTCTGCTACTGAGTAATTTCCTAGCACATTCTGCTTTTTCCAACTTGAGTGAAGTTTAACCAAATTAGCAGCTGGCCTGTGTGTAAAACATGAGGTCTTTCCAGCCCTTCCATTTATTCTCACAGAGATCCTCTCACAACACTGTAGCTGGCTGAACCCTAATGCAGACCGAGGTAGGCAGGTGTGAAACACAGAGGTTTTTTTTTTTTTTTGATAAACAGGCTGGGAAGGTGAAGAAGGGAGCTGGCTGGCTAACATGGCGAGGCTTGTGTGGCTGAAGTATTCGTGGCAGAGCAACAAGCGGAATTATAATGTGCGAAAATCAGGAACGGCTCGAAGGCACTGCTACTGACAGGTAGCAGAAACTACGATCTGGCAGAGGCTTGTTGGCAGAGCTCGGTATAAGTTGTAGACTGATTACGGATGAGCTGCAGCTGGCGGGGCGCTGACCTGACTCCAGCACACCTGTCTTCACTCACACAAACACACCCACACACACACGGGGAGGGAGACAGGTTCGACAGGCCTGAGACACATGCTGTAACACAATGTAACCCAGGGTCCACCCTCTGTACCCTGGCACTGTATTCCCTCGGTGTCGTTTTTTAACATTCAAAGAGCGGAAAAATGCATAATCTGATTGTATTTGTTCAATATACTATCTGAGATGGTATTTATGGTCACACTGCCTCCCATACTGTCTTATTCACACTTTTTTTTGTTTAACATTTCAAAGCAGAAGGTTGGCATTTGCACTGGCACAAAGAACATTACCCGCATTCTTGTGTTCCCTCAACATAACAAGAAATAATGTCCATGTCCTCTGGTATAAGCTATTAGCAGAATAATACATAATCTGGTAAATAACATCTGAAATGGTGTTTGAAAGTGGTGTATTTAAAAAGGTCACTGTGGCGAAAAGGTACAGTGTTGCTATCAAAGCCTATGTGCGTATGCATGCTGTCCTTGAGCCCCTAGTGTACAGTATTGTAGCTCCATACCATGAAGTACATAGTGTACTTCATGGTATGGAGCTACAAGTACATAATGTACTTCATGGTAGGGAGCTACAAGCCGAATGCCTAAAATTCAAACAGGAGCCACAACTTTGCCTTGCATCACTTTTCATGCTGAATCACAAAATTTCTGCTTATTTTCATTATCCCCATATGAGTGCAGTAATTATACAACCTGTCCTCCACCATCTCTCTGTTTCTTTTTTCTGTCTCCCCTGTCATCAGTTTGCCTTTCATGTCTTTCTAGCTCTCATTAGCAGCACCCTCCTATAAGCCTGAGTGCCTCTTACTGTCCAACCCTTTGTGGGGCCACCTCTTGACATGGTGGAGTAAGCACGGTTCCCAGCCTCTTACCCAGGCCCTGTGGACTATGTGTCCAGCCCTGGAGAGCCTTTACAGACTTACATAAATCCTGTGAAGTACAGGTCAGGGGTACGCTTGATTAGCCCACCCGTTAGAGAAAATGGGGGACACATTTTCTTTTCAAACCATCTGTTCTGTACAGAGGCTTTGCAGTTGCGTCTCGAAATTCCTGGCAACCGTGGCGATCATGGAGGCTAATTGGGGAACTGTTTGTTTGTGAATCACTGTTATACAGCTGAGAGATGCAGTCTTGAATTGAAGGATCTGATAACATAGATTTGTTTGTCTTGTCTTTAGCCCAAGTTTCTACTATCTATATAAACACAAAACCAAACTCTAAAAATTGGTATTTATTTATTTCTATTGTAATGACAAAGCTGTATGTTTACTTTATTTATGGTTTATTTAATAGGGATAGGTACAGTATGCAGAGATAGGCTGAAAACAGGTAAGGCATTAAAACAGCGAAACACTAAAAACAGAGAGAAAGCAAAAACTAAGTCCTGTAAGATGCAATAAAATGTATAAAATACATTCATCTAAGCAGCTAATTGTTTCCCAGGAACTGACGAGGACCTCCTCCTCTATGGCTGCCAGAGGGTAGCTTTCATGCCACCTGAGACCCTGCCATGCAGACCAGAATAACATGTTCGCACAATATATGCACAAAAGGGAATGCATTGGTTTTATCCTCTTGCAGACCATGGCACGTACAAAGACACACATCCATGCACACATGGAGGCACGCACTGTGTATTTAATGAGCTGCAGTTGGTCAAGTGAAGAAAAGAGCATTACCATTTGGAAAAAAAAAAAAGAAAAACTAACAGAAAGCCTTGCAACATGATTGGGAGGAGAACTCCAAACAAGTTGTTATTTTCTCTGAATGATAGTACAGGAAAATAATCTGGTACAGGACGAAATTACTTTGACACTTGACACTTTTAAAGATTCTCAGCTCAATATTTCAGTGGTTCAGTGTTTGTTTTCTTCTCTCTTTCTTCTTCTTTTTTTTTCGTCAAAATGGATGATGGAGCATTTTTGAAAACAGAGCTCAGCTGGAAAGAATGAGGCAGTGCTAAACATATATCTCAATATTAAATTTCATCAGGTCCTCAGCATTATTATTAACAGTATTAGCAGTGCTGCAGACAGCTTCCCATTACAGCTCTACAGCCTGTAAGGGAAAAAGACATGGGCTGGGATGAAGCATGATAGGCTAACTGGAGGTGTTACCAAGAATATATCAGGCTGACGCTTGTACACTGTGTGTCTGTGTGTGTGTGTGTCTGTCTGACTGCCTGTAGCATGTACGTGCGGCCAGCATTGAGCCAATTGTTACCTGGGGAGAAGCATGCTCTGTGGCACCTCATAATAGAAAATCCATCGATGGATGGAGAAGATGAGCAGTGTTCAAGAACTGCTCAGTGCTCACACCTTCTGCTTTTGTATCTGTCCATTCGCCTGTATCTGTGTCTATGCAGCCATGCCTGTTTTTCTCTCACATCACATCATATCGCATCACATCACATCACATCACATCACATCTCCTCTCCAAATTACCCAGCAAGGAAGACGTGAAGAAGAGAGAAAGACAGAGAACTTGCGGAGTGAAATGCTTGTGTTGAATTTTGGAGCATAGTAATTTTGGAGAGGGTTGTCTGGGTGTCATTCTATAAGGTTATCGGAGCGAACATTTCATCTCCCACGCATCCTTTTTTAATGCACGTTTCTGTAGAAACATTTGAAAGGCAAGAGCACATTCACCCAGTGTGGGCTAAAATGCATTAGGTACTGATGCAGTTTTAAGCAAAGTACTAAAATATTGGATCTGTATTTGTGTCAGCAGTGTGTGTACGTGTTATGTGAGTGAAAATCAGACTGTTGGCGGACTCTTACTGTGGTGGTGATGGTAATGGTTCTCTAGAGCCTTGGGGGAGCTGCTCAGCAGGCATTGTTGTGAGTGAGTGTCTATGTGTGTGTCTATTTGCGTGTGTGTGTGTGTGTGTGTGTGTGTGTGTGTGTGCATGTGCCTGTGTGTTTGTGCGTCTATGATTGTGTGTTCATATCAGCAGGAAAGGGTACAGAGGGTCCCACAGTGCATGTCTCAACAGCCAAGTCATCAACCCCTTTAATCCAGCCCAGCAGGGATTTGGTTGTGTTTTTGACTGTGTGCTCGTCTGTGAGACTTTGTGTCTGTGTACAGGAGTCACCTTCATGAGGAGAACTGGCATCTATTTGTCTGGTTCAGAAATATTTCCAGATATTTCTATGAATTCATTTCTGTTGCGTCTCTGAGATTCGTTGAAATATTACCAATTCCAATTGGATTACACTGAGCAGGTCTTGCTCTCTCCATGGCGGAGTGCACTGGACTTGGTTTTCGTTAATGTTCATCGTATTCCCTTGTGTTCAGCATCTCTAATATAACCCCCTTTGCCTTCCTTCTCTCTCCTCCCTTCTCCTTCTCTCTCTCTCTCTGCAGGACGAATGTCATAGGATGAACACTGCTGGTGGGGTGTGTCTGTCTGTGCTGTCCTCCTTCCTGGCTGTGGCCGGGGCCCTGGCTGCTGCGTCTGCCCTCGCTCTCGCTCCTCTCTCTGCCCTGGCTGAGGCTGCCTATGGGGCTGCCAGTGGCATCCCCAACGCCGGGGCAGAGGGGACCCTCTCGCCCATCTCCTCCCCGTGCTCCAGCCTCGTAGCTGGTGTGCTTTATGGGTCTTTCTCCCTAAGGGAGCTCTTTCCCTCCAGGGCGCCGGGCTGCTCCTGGTCCCTGGAGAACCCTGATCCCACCAAGTACTCCCTCTACCTCCGCTTCACCCGCCACCCTACCATCTGCCGGACACACTCCCCCATGCTTCTCTCCCTTGACCACCACCTGGCCAATCAAAGTTGCCCCCTTCACTTACAGACGGCCGCCGCTAGGGACCAAGAAGTCATCGACCTCTGTGGCAGCCAATCCAACTCAGATGGACCATACTCTTTCCTGCAGTTTGACAAGAACTTTGTCCAACTTTGTCTAACCAGACACCCAGCTGCAGACGAGCCTCAGGTAACCAAGGACATGTTGGAGCTGAGACTGGTCGAGGTATTGCTCATCAACAATGAGAACTCTAGTCAGTTTACCTGTGGCGTGCTCTGCCGATGGTTTGAGGAGTGTTTACGCACAAGTCGCCATGGAGACTTAGAGATTGCAAATGGCGATGGCTGTGGGATGACGCAAACAGGCTGCATCTGTCCCAACCACAATATCATGGCACCACCTATTCCACTACTCCCTGCAACGCCCCATAGTTTCAGCAATGGTTCACTGGTTCCTGATGACTGCTGTGTCACTGAGCTGCATTCCAATGATGCAATCGCCATAGCGCCTAGAGATGTCCGACAAGGTAGGGTTGCCTCTCTGTCAAACAATGTGATGTTGTGATGTGTGTTCATTGCTGCTTTGGTTATACTCATGATGCAAAAGCACTATTATGTGGAAAGATCATATTGTTTATACAACCTTAATTCTTTTTAATGCCATAACATAAAGCAGAAATTTCCAAAATGCACATTGCTCAGAAATACTGCATAAATTACTGTAGAAGACAAGGCAATTATCATAAAATACTGATGTATTCCATCACATATAGGCAGTTGTGCTTGTGTGAATTTAGTTGATCTATGACACGTTTGCTGATTGTCCCACTACTTGCCATTCAGCAGAAATACTTGGGAGCTGACTCGCTGTGTACTCAGAGGCAAAAAGATGATAAAAGTTTGCTTTGTTATCCTGGCCTCAGCATGCTTTTAGGAAGGTCACAAGCCCCCTACTCCCCCTTTGTAGAAACTTTGGAATTTCAGTTTTGTCTTTGGCATATTGGCCAAATGAAGCAGTTCAAAGAGGCTTTAACTCCCCCATCAAAAGATTTGTAAATGGCTGTCAGAAAGTCTGGCCTGTGATCTATATTTTAGTACACCCCTCTCTGGCGGAGAGCTATGGCTCATGTGTCTTTGCAGGCTGAACATTGGTTGGCATATATTTGTGTGTTGTGTAAGCAACATAGAAGACCATGAGGCAGTTTTTTTCCTCTCTGTATTACAGTCTCAGGTAAATGGAAGTGGCCCCTTTAAAATCTCACTGATTGTTTGAGTTCAGACTGCTTCCCTCACAGCAATTAAATTAGACCAACATAAAGGCATAGAGAGTATCAGAGAGAAAGGTACTGCTGACTGGGTATTGTAGTTTGACATTGACACACTACTGAGGAAAGTACATAATTTTCTTTTGAGTGAATCATTGACGTGTTTGTAGATTGAATACTTTTAATGAGATTATTCTCATTGTCTGGCTGACAAGAACACTGTTGACCTGACCTGTACAAAATGTGCACGTGCGCACACACACACACATACACACACACACACACACACACACACACACATGCATTCTCCTTTCTTTCTCTCTCTGGAAGTCCGTTTATACCCTTAACGTAAGACCCTCAAATGGACACG
>OMLB01055661.1:0-29771 GCA_900302555.1 Myripristis jacobus
GTGCCCCCCCACAAGTGCTATCAGGACAGTGCTGCTATGTCTCTGCCTCTTCTGACATCGTAAAGGTGTTTCTATGACTATTTCTTAGTCATGTTCCGGGTGATGGCCTGTGCAAACTACAAGTATTGTCCAATGTAAATTTCCCCAGGAGAATAAACAGGATGTGAGTGAGATGATAGAGGGACCTACTTGGTGAGTACAATGGAGACAGCGTCGTTGAGGATGCTCTCTCCAAATACCAGCATGTTGAGGACCGGGTCCACATTAAGAGCATTAAAGATGGCGATAGTAGCTACAGGGTCCACAGCTGAGATCAAAGAGCCAAAGGCAAAGCTGTGGGAGGGAAGAACGAGCATGAGCAGGGGTTAACAGCCACCCAGTAATCATACGAGACAGCAGAAGCAAGACTGCAAATGTAAAGATATATGTGCATGCATACAGGCATATAACCACACTGCTAGTTACATATCTACAAACTAGGTCAAAGGGAGGCACACAGGAAGTGAGTCATAATTAAATACAATGACTTATGAGTGGACACCTATACACACAATCTAGCTTTTGTGATCAACAGCCTTATCTTAACCTTTTAAGGGTTTATTAAAAACCCTGTTTGAACGGTTTAAGGAAGTACACTCTTACATACACACAGGAATGCACAAACGCGCACATGCACATTAACAACCTGGGGCTTCTCCTCCTCTTAAAAAAGCAAATGGGTGTGAGGTAGGAAACAGGTTATGTTTTGGTTATCTCTTGCTGGCAGGAATATCCTATTGAAACACTAATGGATAGACTTTGAAGGTAGGGCTTGGCTCTGGCAAGCTGTACGGTAGACTGGTGGATGAAAGGGCTAGAAGGGCCAGCAGGGGGCACTAATATGAACACTACCACTCACTGAGGTAAATTTGGACTGATAGTATGGTTTTTCTCTTATCACTAGAAAGCCTACGTCAGAATTCAACAGTGTGAGATTTGAATCACCTCACCCAGAGGATGTTGGGCAGATTTCTTGTCAGATCTAACTTGCTCGCCTGTCTGTACCAATAAATGTCCCAATAAATGTCAGAAATTATACTGATTAGCCTGAAGCACTCACCTATCAGTCATGGTCATCTTGTAGATAACATCAGCCTGAGCAAAAAATAGCCAGGTGGGAATGTCCCACACACAGACACAGACAGAGACATAGACAGACACAGACACACGCAGACACAGACACACACACACCCAGACACACACACACACACACACACACACAGAGAGAGTTAAATTAAGGACACCTGGGCATGTGTCAAGATTATACATGGCCGGCAAGGGCAGGAACAATTAACAAAGGGACAACTGTCATTTGCAACTATAAGCTCAGGAATGTTTTGAATAGAACTTAAAAAAAAGGAGAAAAGAAAAGAAAAATTGAATTAAATTAGATTAGATTAAAATGCTAAAGAATTACAATATCTGAATCTTGAAAGACTCTGCACTAGCAGTCAAAACATGCTGTTTCAGGGCTTTCATGGGAAACCATTTCACACACACACTGTAACAACAGGCTATTTTCTCCGAATCCAGAAAGCCCAACGATACCAGCATTGCTTAGCAGATATTACTAGAATCCTCACCTGCCCAAGGAAATAGATGCCTCCTCCTACAATAAAGGCAGAGATGGCTGTGCCAATCACAGCAAAGAGGGTGATGGAGCCAATGTTCTGGAAGAAGTTACCCTAAAATACAAACATGCACACACAGCGTAAATACATAATGTGCTTAGTGTTAAGACACTGTATGTTGCATTATGTTACATAACATGTAGCCAGCATTATAATGAAAAGTAGAGCATGGCCATAGGTACAGGGAAGATAGTTCTAGTCTCACTGTAAGTGAGAGGAATGTCCATGCAAGTTGCTTGTAACTCAACAGCACAATGTCTCTTAGCTTTTAAACTCTATTGGAGATGACAATGAATAGTTTCAGAGGAAAACTGACGTCTTTAAAATGTTCTTGACAATATACTCACAGAAAATAATCATGAGCCACTTTTCCTGTATTATTATTATTAATATTATTATTATTGTTCATTTTTAAACATTAGTTATGAGAACATATGCTGCTGGTTTTATGAATCAGGAAATAAGCCACAACAGAGACACACCACAAGAATTTTAACAACCACCAGTCATAAATACAGGAAAAACTTGACTGACGGTACAAAGCAAAGCTGCACACACCAACATGCAAGCAGACACTCCGTGTTACCTTATGCAAAGAGTATCCCGACTCAAATATGATGGGCGGAAGGAGCAAAAGGAAGAACATGTTGGGCCGGAACATCTCCTCTTCCTTTTGGGGAAAGAGAGATAAAATTAATCCCAGTCTGCAATTCAACAGCAAACATGTAAACACTGAGTAACCTAAGGGTTAAAGTCACATTCTTGTGAAAGTCAGAGTTTGAACCCCTCAACATAAGCAACATGAGCCCTCCCTCCCTTAACAACCGCCGTCAACGTGCCCTTGAGCAAGGCAGTTAGATGCCAAATGCAGTTGTGGTGAAGCGGTTCATCAGGCAGCAGTAGAAGACTGTGGAAACTAGGGCAAGTCTTAAGTGTTTGTAGCTGCGTGAGTATGAAGCTGGGAGTTATGTAGTCAGAAATCCTTCCCAAATTCAATAAAATAAAGCTTAATAATAAAACAACTATTAAATATAGTTAACAGGCAACATATTTCCATCCAACAAATTACTGAAGCAATTCCAAAAACCTTTGTCGGCGGACAGGGTTGTTATACATTTTATAACATTTTGTTATCCTGAATGAGCCCAAGGGTTAAACCGGCCTACATACAGTCTTTCATCTAAATGCAAATATGTGCATACATGGAGATATATGAGAAAATGATGTATGTGTCTCACTGAATGACAGAAGTACACCGTGTGGTTATGATGCAATTCTTGACTGCATCTGCACGGAGTCAGTTCTCTTTCTATCAGATGACTTGACTCTTAGCAGAAGGGAAGAAGAGAGATGGCTGAACTATGTTGGCAACATCCCTTCACAAGCCACAATATATTAGGATGTTGACTACAACAAACACACACACACACACAACACACACACACACACACACACAAAAGATGTACTATAAATGCATGCCTATCCACAGGGATTGCCTGCCTACCAACCAACTCACGCATGCATTCAACTACACACACTGACACACAATCACACAGACGCTCTAAGAAGACACAGGCATACGCAGCCACATTATACTTCTTCATCTCCGACTCTCAAGCATACACAGACACACACATACACACACACACACACACACACACACACACACACCTCTGTACCCCAGTGACCTTAGCTCTCTGATCATTTCTGCGATATAATGAAATCATTGTTGCTTCTCAGCTGAATGGGCCGGTCTCTCAGAGCAGGCGTAGGCATCATGTGCCTGTGCATTACACTCGGGCCGCCAGCGTGTCTGTGCATGATGCACCATGTGTTACTGTATTACCCAGTGTGTGAGTGTGTCTGTGTGTGCGTGTGTGTATTTTATGTTAGCAAGCTAGAAGAACATATATTGTTATGATTCTTTGCTTGCAAATCACAGTGAGTGAGTATACACTTATATGTGTGCCCATGCATGTGTGTGTGTGACTCACAGCTCATGTGCATGGGGAAGGTCACTATTTCTGAGCCACTGGTGCAACTACTGTCATGTCAGTTCTCTGTCAGGGAGATGGAGGAAGGCAGGCTCATGTCTCATGTTGCATTATTTACTATATCCAGTCAACAATCATCTATCATTGTGTTGTGGGGGCCATCTCAGGCATCTGGGAGGAGCCTGTCCCCAAATCCCACCACACCCATAACAATGAGAGTGAAAGCAATCACTCAGTGCTAGCCTTCAAGTGGAGTTGCAACAAAAGATTGAATCTTAAAGTGTAGAAATCGAATTGCAAAAGATGAAGCATCACATTATTTCTATACAAACAGCAGAGCATTTACTCATCGTAGCTTCAAGGATAATTTGGGTTTTATAATTATCCATTCTTCCAACATGAAGGCTGACTGCGGTCACAATTTCATCACTTCACTGTAAAGCTTTGATACCTTCAAGTGCTGCTCTCTGATCCATGCTTAAAGTGCTAAAGCAAGTTCCTGCAGTTGAACTCAAAAACTCCTTTCAACACAATACTCACATTGCAATAGGACATGCCTACACCAGACTTCTGATTTTCAGCCACCTGAAACTTGCGCATTGCAGAATTAGATATGTTTTTGTCAGCTTGCCTGTGTTAGTTGGCAAGATTATCTGGCGTTCATCACATTCTGTGTATTAACTGCCAACTGGGAAAAACCAAGAGCAGTAAACACAGCTGTGAATCCACCGACAACGGCAGTCCGAGGTATTGAAAATTATCAGTTACATTCACACTAATAACCAACTTTATTTATGAAATGCGAGAAAGATCTGCTGTACTTTGTGGCTGACATTAAATTCATAAATTCCAATGATTTTGGATGTGAGCGTTCCAAGTAGTTGAAACATGCAAAGAATGCTTTGAGACTGAGACACCAAAACCCTGCTCATCTGCTTATCTTCATCTCTCAGCAGCAAACAGAGTAAAAGAAGGAAGTGGGGGAACAATGTTATATGAGATGAAACAAGAATTAGCTGCTGACATGGGAGCTGCACAAAGACAAGTTTTACTTTTGTCTGAAAATGCTAAATTTTAACCCACAAATCTGCTGTTTGACACACACTGACATAACATTGAAGTATAGATAGGAAAATAATAGATCAATTCAAAAGGGGTAGGACTAATCATGGCTTGAAATTAAACAAATAGACACCACTGTTGTCATAATTCGCCGATCGGACAATCTGTTATCCATTTCCCCTCTAATCATCACTCAAAAATGCAGTCGTAAGCAATTAGATGAGGCAATACCAAAACACATGATCAAAATCTAGACTGTAAACTCGACTTCAGCTGGTAAGGTGGTAATTTTGGATCTCATTCTGTGTGTTAACATCAGCTTATGCCATTCTGGCTGCAAGCCGCTAGGTTTTAAATCAAGGTCAATCGTAAGGCAGCCTGCAGTGTGGAAAGCCGTGCATGCACAGTATAGCCTGCTGGAGTACAGTCCTATACTGTTGCTGACATCATCTTATTATGCATTCAAACCTTAGGAAATACAGCTCAACACCAAACACTTATAGGTTATTACTTTTTCTTGACATTACGCTCCAGTTGAACTCTACCCAGCAGGGAAGGTGAAAGGTCAGCAATGAATATTTACATCTGGGGCAGAGGAAGGCAGGCCATGCATGCACCACACTATGACATCTACAGCTGCATTCCTGTATGCATGCATGCACATGTTTCGTAGCCACATATATAAATATGTGCTAGAGTCCAATGAGCAATACACGCATAGACTTGCACACATATGCATCTCCTCACATATATTTATAGTTATAGCTGTTTGCGAGCCACTTCAGTGTTGGGTCAGTAAGACGCTGATTTTTAGCTACACTGAGGAAATGAAAAGTAGCTGTGAAGACACAAAGTTGCATAATGAAAAGGTGCTACAAGATGTCAGAATGAATGACACTGATGGACAGCGGTGAAATAGATGTAAGAGAGGGGAAAAATGAAACGGATCGACAAGCAGAGCAAAGACTGAGTGTACTCTGGGGAGAATCTGAGAAACAGAGCTTGAACTAAATGAGAAAAGATGAATGCCAAAGATGAAGGCAGCGCAGCTAACAGAGGATGGAGAGATAACCGAAAAACAGAGAGGATAATGATGGAGAGACCTTTGCTTGGAGTGTGCGCTCCCTTGAGGTTCGGTTTTGACACACAGCAGTGACATCACCACATGGGAAAAAGCCCCCTGAAACCACAATTAAAATTGCTCTCCCTGTGTTGCGCTCTCTCTCTCTCACAGGCATGGGAGCGATCTATTAAAAGTATGTTCTTCTTCTGAGCGGCTTAAAACACACCACAAAAGCCACTGAGGGGAAATGATGAAAACAGCTAATACAGTGCAGCCTATAACAATATCACAAAATGAAAATGATTATGTTGGGTACAGGCAGATGCAAATATATTCGCCTTTGTATCCCTCTGTGCTTTGCCTATGAGACGAGTTACTGCTAGCATGCAACAGTGCTCTGCTCAGTTGCACGCAGTCCAAAGTCTCTTTCAATCTATGTCAGTGCACATGGGAAAATAGATGGGCACATGAGGGGGGAAGAAAAGAAGTGTAACAGAGAATCACATCAGGGAAAAGTTTCTCCACATATGCCACAGTTGAAAGGCAAGAGACTGGGGATAGAGGCGTTGTAGGCAAAGGAGCAAAGAAACAAGATTGGTGGGAGACGGGAACGAGTGAGAGAGCAGAAGCAGTGATGACAGGATGCTGCTGCCTAAGGGGTTTGTACGCCTCGGTGGTTAGCAGGGCTGTCCTGGAGGATTGCTAGTTTAGCTCAGTGGGGCCAGCTTGAAAAAAAAACAAGCTACACAACAAACACTGTCCAGACGGCAACATTGCGTCCCCAGCCAATAATGGTTGCGGTCGCACGCCAAAAACTGCAACATGGTTATGAGGCGGGGGGCCAGATGGTGACGTTGTTTCCATGTCCAGTAAAACTCCACACGGAACCTGCCTTACAAACCAGGAAATACTGATCATGTTATTGCTATGGCACAAGGAAATGGATATGGATGATTTATAAAGCTTCTGAATGTTCACCGTGCACATTAACTTTAGCAGAATAACTGAATAGGCCTGTTTGTGGTACCAGCGTATATCGACATTGCTACAGCATCCAAGGAGGACGTCTAGCTGACGGCCAGGTAATGTCCTGAAGTCGGCACAATTTTCATTTTGGAGTTATTTCTGAACCACGATGAGATGTCTTGATTGGACATTCAAACAAGAGTCATTCAACGTTGTCTTCTGGGTAGCTGCAGGAGTGAAACCAGCTTTTAGAGATAGCTAGAGGCACGAGTTCATAGTTTAGAGAGCGAGAGAGACTAGAGAGATAAGATAATGGCAAACAAAAACCTGCACAACAAGAAAGTTGGGCAGAGACAGAGAGCCTGCAGTTGACAGTTGAACAGGGAGGTCCCTCCATTAACTTTGGATAGGAAAACATGGACCTTGAGCTAATGCACTACATGCAAAATTTTAAAAGAGATGCAGTTGAAAATGATGTTGACAGAATCGCAGTTTCGCCACTGGCCGTGTTACTCACTGAACAGGTTTCATGGAGCTCTCTGCTCTCAGAGGCTCTCTCAAAAACAAATAGGTCAGGCATAATGGATTTGCATTATGGCCTGGGTCTTTTGAAGTCTCCTAGGGCCTATAAACCACTGGGTATCTCTATGCCTCTGCAAAGGAGCTGCCATACATCACAGTGGACCTTCACTGTTCTATTCTCGGGGAGGTTAGACTGTATGTGGCAGTGTGGTGATACTACATCATGGAGCTGCTGAGTACACGGACAGGTGAGCTGGTCAGCTTGGATTAAAACTGTGATACAAGTTACAATGAGTTACTCACATGTGTATACACAAGCACACACACACACACACACACACAGATAAAGATAGGAGTCTGGAGGCTCATGGGCTGGGGGAACGGGACAAGGCAAAGGGGGGACAGGGGCTCAGGGGGCTCTGGTTACTGGGGCCGATGACTCAGCAACACCCTGGGGCCCCAAAGCTGACAAACAATGGGCCCCTGTGTGCAAGAAACACTGACACAACCTGCCTCTCTCTTCTCCTCCCCCCAGTTCCCTCTATCTCTCTTGTTCATTCGTTCTCTCACTCACTGGCAGAGAAAAAGGAATGTTAATTAAAGGCTGTGAGAACCGGGAGAAAGGAGGAGGGCTCAAAGAAACACAGAGAAAAGAGCGAGCAAAGGATAGAGCATATAGTGCATGTGACTGTGGAGAGGTAAGAGAGGGGAGACAGAGAGATGAGTTTTCTGGACAAAAAGAAGAGCCAGGGGACAACTGAGGGTGCTGACTGACAGGCAGAGAGAGATGAAAAGCTAAAGTATGGGGATGGCAGATGTGTATGTGGGAAATTGGCTGTGGGAAAAAACTGCATTGGATACATAAATAAATTACAGTTAATATCAAGAATGCACATGGTGTGGCTCTATTGACAGACTGGAAACAGTCTTGTTGGACGATGGATTGCACCGCAGCGAGGTTATACGAGGTTGGACTGAATGTGATACAATGTTTCCATAAACCTGTGCACAAAGTACTTTGTACTGCACAACAAACTTCTTTGTGTGTGTGTGTGTGTGTGTGTGTGTGTGTGTGTGTGTGTGTGTGTGTTAGAGCTGGCCTGTCAGCTTGATGTCCTGGCTGAGCAGAGCAGCACCAGTCACCTGGAGAGTCTGCTGACAGAGCTCCGAGAGCAGGAGCAGAGGAATGAAGAAACACTGCAACAACTAGCTGAACATCTCCATGCACTGCAGTGAGTGTGTGTCTGTGTGTGACAGAGAATACACTTGCACACATTACATCTATAGTGCCTTGCAGCAAGTGAGCAGATTGGAGTTCAGTGTCCGGCTCAACAGGATACCCGATTGCTGATGGACCAACACTTACTGTTGGATTAGTATCAAAGCTGCAGTAATTCAGTTTCTAACCACTCTGCCTGCCGCTAAAGTGAATGTGCAAATTAAATCTGTACACCTAAACAGATGACACCAATACAAATGTATCTACTGCTAAGAAAAATTACTGCTCCATTGATTCTCTGCCACCAAAAGGAACAGTTTGAGAGATTAGACTTTTACTCTTTTCAGCCATTAAAGGGTGCAAATAATGACTGAGCTACCATTTAACTAAGAGACATGCATGTTTTTTGGCCAGTACAAAAACCTGATATCATATATGATACATCATATCATACATCATATCTCATGTAATATTGCTTTTTAAAGATGATAATATATGACAGCAATATTCTGCTAATGCATCCATCCATCCCAGAATTGTAAAGTAGAATATTTAGTAATGTAGAAAGGATGTGTATTTTGGATGCCACAGTATGATAATTTTAGGATCATCTGCTCAAATATTGTTGTTTCCTCCCTTTATTTTCCAGTGTCAAACAGACCTCTGCACCTGCTGATCAGCCAGAGCCACGCGAGAGGAAAACGTTTGACCTCATATCCTCTGTGGATGGCTCTCTCTCTGCCCAGATTAAGTACTGACCCACATACATTAAGAGTCAGACTTATCTTCAGCAAGACAAGACATCATTTTGAATTGAAAACAAGAATAAGTGGACAGTCTTTTCATTTTTCCTTTGACATTTTTCTTTGTCTGGTTCCTATTCAAAAAACTGGCTGTTGGTATGTGAATAAAAATGCTCTCTATCCCCCCCATGCCTGGTTGTATGAAGATAAAAAAGTCAATCCTCTCTTTGGTCCAGATCTCTGCGACAGGCATACATGCAGTCCGGTGGCTCAGATCCAGCCATCGTGGCCCAGATAATCGACTTGCAGGCAGAGGCCCAAACTCTGGAGCAGAACCAGCAAGGAGCTACAGCCAAGACCAGGAGGAAGAGTAAGAGTCAGAGCAATGAGGAAGAGAGCAGACACAGTTGGTTGTCACTATAAAAGTCCTGTATTATGCATCTACCCTGCATTACCAACACCGCATTGCTCACTGGAGCCTTTTTTCTCTAAATGTGAGGAAGTAGAGCTGACCAGGAAAATTGTAATGCAACATTTGTGTCTCTCAGAGTTCCCTGGCTTTATTAATGTACTTATGTCACTCCCAGTTTGATTTATTGAGTTCATGATGAAAAAGCCCAGACATTTTTTTGTCAATGTCAGTTACATAAACTACAAAATTTGCAAAAGCAAAACAAACTGGAGCATTTTCCTTATGAGTATCAAGAGGCTAATGTTAACTCATCTGGCAATCCCAGGTACAGAGCATCAAAATTAACCTGCCTTAAACCAGACCAATAGGAACCAGTTTCTAAAAATATGGACTGTTGTCTTTCACTGTGGCCAGAGGTGAGGCCTCCGTCACAGGGGCAGAGCTGGGAGCTGCTGGCTTTGGAGCAGGAGAACCAGAGACTGGAAGAGGAAATCCTTAGGCTCCAGCTGGCCAGGGAGAGACACCATGGCCATGAAGGTTAGACAATCCTCATGAACAGAGCTCCTGTCTTTACTGCAGTTCCAGCAAGAGCTTTTACCATACATTTTTCATAAAATTTTTGTGAATTCATAAAAGCTGTTCTGAGTAGTTCCACAGCAGCCAGCTGGTTTAAAAAATGTAGCAGTGTATTTTAAAAATGTAATATAATGTCTTAATATCGTTAAAATAAATATTCTAGGTCGGTCAGTTGGATGGTCTGTCTGTCTATCCAAAATACTACCTTAAATGATGGAGCAGGGACTTCTCAACTGCCTCTTCTCATCTGCCTTTCACAATGCAATATACACACCAACACACCAAGAATTATGACTATTATAATGGCTCATTGATCTTGTTGTCAGATGGAAAGGATGGGCATGTGTTGGACTGTTTGACCGATGTGTAATGTTTTCTTGGACTGCTGTATGCTGTGTTCAGCTTGCAGGTTCTCACATAAACACACAAGCAAGTGGCAGTCACATGTGTTGCTCGGATTTTGTTGTCTTTGTGTGCATTTGTATGTAATCCAGCAGCAATGAGGACAGACCTTCAGCCGATTCAGAGGGAGAACCTCCTCCACCACATGGCCAGTCTGCAGGCAGAGATGGACAGCCTTGGCAGGGAGGTCGAGCGAACCGAAGAGGCTCCAAGGCACCGCAGGCAGCCCCATCCACCCCTTCCATTCTCTTCACCCATCCAAGTCCAACCCCAACCCGCACTGCATCCCTTGGCTCACATTCATGCACCTCTGGCCCTGGTATCCACTTTATCATTTCAGCTATTTACAGCATGAGTCTGTCGTCAGTGTGGACATGACCTGGCACTCTAACAGACCATGGTGGACAAGGGCAAACTGTTTGTTGTTTGTTTAGTTGGCTTTGGAGGGTTCAGTTTTAATTATGTCCCCGCAACAATTGTGTAAAGGATGTTATGAATTTGCCCCATTTGCTGCTGCATCCGCTGCAGATCTTGGCTGATAATGAGATGCCTCAAGCACCCTTTACTTTAATCTTTTCAAAATTGTTGTGCACTTTCATGATCCCTAGAAGAAGAACCCTACTGATTTTTGAGACTCCATGACGGTTTCATCTAGTGCCACTGTTTGGCTTCATGGTGGTAGTTGTTTGGGGATATACCCTGTTGTTGTTCACTGACAGTACAAGTCTAGTGTACTGATTTGTTCATTTCTGACATTGATTCCAGGCCAGGTCGTGCACCTCTTCAGTGGGAAGACATGTGGTGGACCCCTTGGACTCTCTGGGACCCGCCCCCTACAATCCTGTGTCAGTTCGATCCCCACACATCAAAGAGGCTGTTTACATTCATGGCTAAATGAAATTAAAGTGTAGCTACATAAGGTCATATCAAGCAGTCTGTTGCATTTTTAAATCCTATCAAATAGTTGATTTACTCATAAAAAAATATTTTAAAGTCTATAAATCCAGCTCACATCAAATGCACTACTGATCTGACCTTAGCCACCAATTTGTCTGATTTCATTTCCTATTTCTTAAACTTTTGTTGTGCACCTGGTTTGCAGGGCTGGTTTTGTCATTTTCTATGACCTGGTGCTGGGAATTGATGCCAATCTGAAGGTGCTGCGTCTGGTGGCTGCTCTCTATTTGGGGGGTGAGGAGGTGGGACATCCAACACCACTGCCCCCTGTTCAGTGCCAGTCCAGAGGAACGCTCCGCTGCACCCACAGTCTCCACAATGGAAATTACACCCCCCTGTCAGTGAAACAGTTTGTTCCCAGGTAGGGCTCAAGAGAGGAAGAGCTACTCTGATTATCATCTGTAGTGGTGCAGACAGATAACTTAAAATAATTGAGAATAATTAAGAAAATGGTATTGTCCAAAAATGTATGGCCATTAAGTCTCTAGTCAAGACTAAACATCATGGAAAAAGTGAAAAAATTGTTTTGAATAATCTTTTCACCCAAGTTCTATCTGTTGCAATGAGGAATATGGTGCTTGAAACCCTAAAATAGACTAGATGAGGTTCACTGTCCCAATATGATAAAGATGCAGGACTGACACTCAAGATAAGAAATAAATCTTACATTACTTTACAGGGTTAAAAACATGTCAGTGATGTCCAAAAAGAAACAGACTGTTGACATGGCTCATCTACACACAGACGAAAAGAACAGACAAAAAGAATACACCTGCAGGAAACACTCTCTGTTTACCTACTGTCAACTTTTCCCCCTGTAGGATGCAGCCATCTCCCTCCCTCTCTCTGGTGGTGGAGCTCCAAGCAGCAGGAGGTCTCGATATTTACGAGCAGGAGGTTCAGAAACTGGAGTCCTGTGGCTGGGCACAACTGGAGCTGTTTGACCAGCACAACCAGGTACAATGTGTATAACCATCCAGAATTATTGCAGAATTTATATTGAAATACTGCAGTGCTGTGGGTGCTTTCATGTATTAACTGCAATCTATTCACATTATATCCAGAGACAAAAGACAGCGAGAAATAAGTGGCCTCTAATTTTCAAAGAGGAAATCAGTCTGGTGATGTTCAGGAAGCAAAACAAGTGTTGCATAAAGGTTTTAGGTCGAAACTTTGAATAACTTCATTTAAAGCCATCTAGTCCTTGTACTTATGCTCATTTGTATAGTGAATTCAGGAATTTATTACATAATCTAACATTATTCTAACATTCTGTAATGCAATCTAAAAACTAAAATTATTGCAGAAACTGACCCTCCGTTCTTTTGCCTCACATTTATTATTGTACTCGTGTCCTTACACCAAATGTTTTGCTTCTGTGTTGCATAACTGTAACATGCTCCCTCTCTCAACATTTTCGCTCTATTATAAGCTGCACAGTGGCCACTGGAGAGCGCCAGTGCGTAGTCTTCCTGTTCAACCCTCCTTAACCCACAGCCAGCTCAACTCTGTACCACAGGTAGAAGAACTGCAAGAAACGTTATGTCCATGTTTCTGCACACATTACTTGGCATATATAGCTAGTACTCAAGTAGCTTATATAGCTCTAAGTAGCCTTACTCAGGTGGCAATTTTAGAGGCGTTGAAAATAGAAGCACCTTCCTTGTGTAGCAGAAAAATAAAGCAAGATGAAAATGTATATGGAATCCCAAGGATATGCATTCAGTTCTACCGTCATAAAAAAAACATATTGAACATCAGACATTATTTATATCTAACAATCCAAAGGTGGATTTTTCCTTGAAGCATTTTACTGAGGACTGGGGTTAGGAATGAGGATAGGAATAGGAAGTCCTTGCAAGTGCAATGAGAGATGGATGTGTTCTGTTTGTGTGTCTGTGTGATCTCGAGGTGGACAACATGGAGCTGTGTGTACGCTTGGTCAATGCCCGGGATGGAGACATGCAGACTGACCTGAAGCCTGACCCCAGCCATTATAAATACCTCGCTGTGGTAAGCACGGTCCTATCTGTTTCAAGCCGTCTACAGGCCTCAAATGGCTTCTGGAGAAGAAAGCAGTCATGAAATTACAACTTATATCAAGCTATGCTTTACTGTACTAGATGTTAACACAATAGCAGCACATTGACACCCCCACACTATAGTTATGAAGTGTTCTACTTGAACTGATTTGTAATTCGTAAAGGGATACCCTGTATGATGTGAATTCACCTGGGATTCCTGGTTTCTGTAAATACACATGCTTACTGGTCTTTTGTGGGCAGAGAATGATGCTTTTCGTTGACAGAAATAACCTTTGTTGTTATCTCTCTGATGTCTAAATACAGGTGTCCTCTCTTCCTGGGACGGTCCAGGGAAATCCTGCTTTGTCCATTCCGAGATCACAGCCCACAGGAGCCAATCAGCTTCCTTCTGATCACCAAGAAGGCCCTTCCCCACTGATGGCAGCCAATCAGAGTTGAGAGACTAGTTGAGAGATGGATATGCCACAAACAAAAAATCACTACAAAATCTATCCAGATGTTGCAGTTAACTTACTGTTGTGAATTGCTAAATTGGCAAGAGTTCATTTTAGATTTGTTAATCTCCTCTACACCTTTTTTTTTTTTTTTGATGGTTATTGTGTGTAATGGCACTTGCTGAGGCTTACTTCCTTGTTGCTCCAGTGAAACTTCTCAGCTGCCAGATGTACTTTGCTCGTACTTTGGTCAGCTCCTGTGGGTGTTGATGTTTAACAGGTTATGCTATAAAAAAAACTGTGGAGCTCAGTTAACTCTCTATGGATAAATAAAGGTTAAAAACATTCAAAATTAAATTGGCTTCCAGAGATGATGTCAGACAGGGATATAATATGTAACAAAGTGTCTCAGTTTGGGTAAATCAATTCATATTTAATACTGTTAACACACGCAGGACATGCTGTATTTTGTCTGATCTGGTAAAAGCTGGCCTTTCCTTTGCTTCAGTATCTTGTAGATAAGCCACACAAAGGTTCTTACCAAAAGGTTTTTGAGAACTTTCAGAACTTTTTCTTTGCCAATGTTTCATAATACATGTCGGGGTTTGATCATACAGGCCAGGCATACTGAGGCTTGACAGCTGAGAGTGACTTATTAATTGAATTACAGCATCAATGGTTTCAATGTTCAGGTCTGTAACACTGGAATAGTGACCTGACTGGTTTACATGTCATGATGCAACTTAAGTTAATATCTGATGCATTGTCTGAGTTTAGAGGTACGTCTGGTTTTGTTTGGTTCAATTGTTTCCGCTGGTCCAGAGTTTGAAACTGAAAAAGTGAAATAAAAATCAAAAAGGGAAACTAAATAAATAAATAGTAAAGCAAAACAAAACTTGATATACAATAGTATAGCATATCAAATACCTTACTCATTTATGGCTATTAAATAATATTAATGCTTTTTTTATTCAGGGTAACGCATTTAAATTGAAATTGCAATTATTTCTCACTTATTGATGAGACATGTAGACATTAATGAATTAAATGTTGTTTATTAAATGCTCTTGACAACAGTCATAATATTGAACAAACACACAGAGCCAGTGGTACTAGGTCACACATTCATACAACACACACAAAATAAAATAAAGAATATATTATAGGGCTCCAACAACAATTATTTTCATCATCAATTAATGTGTTGATTATCGTCTCGATATCAATCAAAGCTCAAGGTAACGTTTTCAAAGGTTTTGTCTTGACCAGCGGTCCACAAAGATAGTCGGTTTACTGTAATAGACAACTTAAAAAAAAAAAAAACTTATGAGAAGCTAGAATCAGAGACTTGGTGATTTTTTTTCTTTTAAAAAATGACTCCAAATGATTAATCAATTATCATTTTTGGTTTAATTTAAACTATTAATAGATTAATTCAGTATGTTTTTTTTTTTATGACCAATCATGTATTTATTATTTGTATAAGGGGAAGCACCATCACAATCACAAAGTGACAAAAAACAAGTTCTTTTGCCCCCTCCCTCCACCCCTTCGTTTCCCTCGTGTTCCCCCAGTGAGTGAGCCAGCAGAGGGGCTTGTAAAGGTAACCAGATTCATTCTGGACTGGACTGTTTGGGCCCTGTTTCTGTTCCCTTTTTCTTTTCTGCTGTCCCTGCTCCTCCACCTTCTTCTCTGTGGCATCCAGAGCTCTGCAAAGTCTTGGAAAGGCCATTTTTGGGTTCGTCAGACCTACACTGCCATGTTTTAAAAACCTTATTTGAGCAGTAGAAATACCTTGTTGGCAGAAGATGTGACTGGGGGAAGCATCATTCTCATACCTCGACTTAGTCTGGCCACAGGAAAGAACAGTTTTTGTCTGTGATTTTCCTTTCTCTCTGGCTGTTGTTGTGCCTGGTAGCTAGTATCTCAGTGGAGTCGTGGGTCAGAGGTGTGACCAGAGAGCAGGTGCAGGTGGGTTGATTCTTGCAACAGGCATGGTAACGCCTGGCACACACAAGCTAGAGCATGTCCCAGTCTGTGACTCTGCTTTTAAAAATACTATCTCAGATATATCATACATAAATACATACAAAAATATATCAATAAATCCCGCTGCTCCACATGCTGTCTCACAGCTCTTCAGCTGAATGGACATAACTGCAACGATTTCAGACAGAGGAAGGCAGAACTTAAGAAAACTGGATATGACCGCCTGGGAGGAGGTTAACTTTCAAGGCAAAAATGGAGAGACCAAACAGCTTTGTCTCTTACTGTTCATCCGGTTCCACGGCGGAGGAACAGCAGGATACATATCAAA
This sequence comes from Myripristis jacobus, assembly GCA_900302555.1. Taxonomy (NCBI): domain Eukaryota; kingdom Metazoa; phylum Chordata; class Actinopteri; order Holocentriformes; family Holocentridae; genus Myripristis; species Myripristis jacobus. Next base: position 16,383 of record OMLB01055661.1, read on the forward strand.
AACAACCACACTGAAAGCCAGCAGATGACTGTCAGCTCGGGCAAAGAAAAGTCTTTCGAGTTTCATTCACCACAAACATAAATGACAGGAATAAGTCATATTTTTGCTAAGGTTTACATCAACGTTGATTCGCTGCTTCTGCGTTCTTCTCTGCCCGCGGAGGCAATGAGCGGAAATATGGACAGCGCCACTCTGCCATTGGAACTCACGTTGCGGACAGAGGAGGTATTACACTACTACAGAGCACGGCAGGACAGCGCGCTGAGTCGCACGCAACGTCCACTGGGCGGCGCCGCAGGATGCATGGATAAGTGGTGTCTGGTACCTGGACAGGTGTGCAGCTTGGGTGGGATTTGGAATGAAATGGCTCTTTATACCAATGTTTTCCACTGTATAAACTTCGAGTAACCAACCACTCTGGTATGTACAAAATCAAATAAGTCTGTGTACTTCTGCAAGAGCCTGAGATGCAGATTACATATGATTTAAAATAAGTATCCACATACCCACACTGAATAACACAAGCATAACTGCGTAGCACTTTGAAAATGTACACCACTTGCCTTCACTTCGGTAATGATACCAACTTTACTGGTATTACAACCCTGATCAAATTAAAATCCTACTTTTCATATACACCCACACCAGAATACATTGCTGCCTGTTTAAGGATTTGACCGAGATATGCACAAGGTAATTTCATTTAAACATTTCAAACTGGGTGCCAGTCATTTGACACAATGTTTGCCATCAAGTCATGACATTCAGCCTTGTCAGTCTTTTGTGTCGACCTAATTCTTCCAAGTCAAAGTTTCTGGTCTACAGAGTCCAGAAAATGTAGTAATAAACACTTAGACATCTGTGAATATCCTTTATTTTTTTATTATTTATTTTTTTTACTACAAGTATACAAAAACTGGACAGACAAATCTGTGAAAATGGATCTTATTTACAAAACAAAAGTGTTGGAAGAGGGAGAGGGGCTGTTCAGGCATGCTGTGCTGGTTTGAAGATCAGGAAGAAGGTGAGCAGACTCGTCACGCTGAAGACTCTACAGAGGCAGACGGTTTGGCAGGCTACAGGAGGAAAGAAAAACATTTTAAGACTGACTTGATATGACAGGATACAATTGATAAGCCTATTTCCTGAAAAATCATAAGCCTACAATTCAGTCTCATACTAAACATCAGGCATTTCAAAATTACTGGATCTCCTGCAAGTTACCGTCTATGCCTCAGTCTGACCATTAAGACTCTACATTGTTGTGCCAAAAGGAAAAAAAAAAAAAAGCTCTACAATGAAGGAGTTTGCCTCACATTAGGGATTTCCCTGACTTTGAGTGGGCCAAGTAGTAAATTTTCCCCAGAGGTGAGGATTGAGAACAGCCAACCATTCAGGCTGAATATAAGCACTGGAAAACATCCTGACAGATGTTAAGGAAGGGACAGTTTCAAACTCCACATGTAAAGTAGTGACTGTTAGTTAAAGCCAACAAGGTAAGGGCAACATCCAATTCAGAGGAACCATATTTCATGGCACCTACTCCTGCTGGTTGGTTAGTAGAAGTAGACCTTAGCAGTCACACTGTGAGATGTTATCCTAAATTTGACACTGTCAGATTTTGGCTCGGGCTTTTTGGTCACAAGACCGTGACAGCCATCTTTGAGCCTCTCCGTGCGATGCAAGACCAGTTTTGGGAGCAAGGACCAATCATAGCCACATTTCTTCCACGTTAGTCCTCTTCCGTCTGGAACAGCCCAAAAGTCAGTGTATACCCGGCTTTACAGTGCTTGCTATGTCATCCTGCCAGTATATGAAAAGCCTATCACTCGCCTCCTGTGCCTCTTTCTCCTGGACTCCATTGCCGTTGCTAGCACTGGAGGTGCTGCTGCCATTAACTGTGGTTTCCTGTTTGGCCTGCTTAGCATCAGTGTCCTTTACTGGGCTCTCCTCCTCTGGTTTCCTCTGTGCAGAAACACAAAACCAGGACAAGAACAAATAACAGGCTGAAAATTTCCATACATGATTGTATCCAATGCAAGTGACCCTGATGACCTTAACTGGTGTTACCATCAAGGTCCCCTGCAAAATACAACATCATGCACAAAAAGAGATCAGCCCATGTCAAAGCTCAATTTCTTGCATTCACCTATTCTACCACACCATCACACCACTACAATGCCACCTGTCAACTCCGTTTCAGTAAACTAAGGCAACATATACTTCAGACACTGCACAGGTTTCACAAAAGCCAAAACACACACACCAGGCCAACAGCTACAACCAGGTCAATTGTACAGAAAACCCGAAATACGATAATCCTACACGTACAGCAAGCAAACAAGCGGGTCATGCAACATTCAATGGCTGTTTCATGAGGTGGTACATGGCACAGTGTAGAGATGAGTGCCTGAACATGGACGATGGTCAATAGTAATCATTCCTCCAGCAACATTAAGTGACAGATCTGAGCATTCAGTTTCAAGAGATAAAGCCATACAATCATTTAAGCAGGATAAAATATTTCTCAGTATGTGTGGATGTCCAATCAGATCAAGTCTAGTCAAAGACATGATTTGTGGAGACAGGCTTGGAGACAAGTGTATATTGGCAGAGGTCGATGGCAAGGCCTCACCTTTTTCCTGACCAGGTGGGAAATGTCTGAGACTGCTTTGGAAGACGAGCCACTATCAGACGGCCTTACTGGGACCTGAAATGGCACATTTCACACAGCTGCTTATAAATCCCAAGTTTCAAGAAATAATTACACTCATACCCACAGTATCTTTACCTGGCTGGCTGTTGCAAATGTTGACGATGAAGGGCCTCCATTTTCACCGGGGAATGCTTTAGAGGTTGAGGCTCCACCCTGGAAAGAGATCAGTCAGGATGAATAGGGAGCAGAAGATGTATCATGCAGAACATGGCAGCATCATTTCCTGCCCTCTGTATCTGGTTACTGCATTTGACCTTTCAAGGTGATTTTTGTAAACTAGAAAGCACATTTCTTTAACATTTATGCCGTTAAAAATTGATCATAGCACTCTGAAGAGGGGAAAAAGATGTCTGAATGGCATACATACATGCATACATTTTGAACCCAACTTCGTATGCATATTGTTTGTTTTCCTGTCTACTCACAAGTGTCTGCTGGATAGCCTGGGAGGCAGCGCTGGCTGTTCTCTGGCTTTCCTTGGCATCCTCCACCTTCTCCCTGATGTCAGGCAGGAGCTGCTTCAGCTCTTCCATCTCACTCCTCTCCTCTGCTGCCCCGTCTGCTCCCTCTGCTGCATCTATCACCTCCTGCAGCATAGCTGCACACAGCATGCATGAGATTAGCAAATAAGACAAAAAGATAATGACTGAAAAAATAACTGTCACAAAAGGAAGTGCAAGATAAGCATTTTTATCAGTGATGTTAAACTTATGGAGCTCCACCTAAACTTTAACAACCTTAACAAAAGCAGGAATATGCTTCAGGCAAAAACAGCAGATATGCTATATTTGCAGATATTGCAATCATAAAAAAAATGAGCTAAAAAAGTATAGCATCTCTAGTAGCTAGCCACCCTCTCACATCATCTTTATCAACTTGCTTGTTCTGTATTATAATGACAGATGGGACATCAGAAGGGCATGCTGTGCAAACCAGGTCAAACATTCACAGTTCTGAAAACCTGAGCCCTTAGAAAACGATCATGCTGTAGTCCTACCTAGGCGGTTCTCAATGACCTTTATTGAGCTGTTGTAGTGCTGGATGGCCTGGCTGTACTGATCCATGTAGCACAGGGTGGTGGCAACATGGTAGTGGCTCTCAGCCAGCAGACGGCTGTGGGGAGGCAGGTGCTTCAACTGCAGGGCAAGGCACTCCTGGAAGTCTTCCAGCGCCTGGGGGTAGTTACCTGCGGAGGGAGACAAAAGGCCGCTCACATTATACGGTGATGTGATTACAAACACAGCAACAATTTCACATTTCTCTGTGCATCTACTGGCGGAGCATAAGACTGCCATTAAAGAATCTGATTTTCAAGATGTAGAATAAATAGGAATTTTATGGTGATTTTAAAGTGCCAGGCTAGGATTGCACCAAAAGAAAACCAAACCATCACAGAATGTCACTGTTGTAATCTAATACAACCTGGAGTTTGAGGGAAGGGACAGTAGACAAAGTTGCAAAACTGATTTTATCTAGCTGCTCTGTAGGTCTAGCTGCTTGAATTGGGCATTTCCCCAACTCTGCATACAAATGACAGTGTAATCCAAAAATAACCCCAGTTTTGTGTGCGCTGCAGGCCATTAGCATTACCAGATTCTGCACTGACTTCTCCAAGTTTCAGGTAGGCCTGGGCTGCCATCAGCTGATCTTCCTTGTTCTCCTTTCTGTGTCATACAATGAGAATATCATCCATCAGTACAGGACTTCAAAAGTTTAAAAATGAACAATTCCATCTAGGATGTACTGTTTTTCTGGAACTTCTCACAACGTGAAAAGTTAATCCTTATAAATCAGTGCTCATTGCTAAGATATGTAAAGACACAATTGAAACTGTATATGCAGGGTAATTATGCCTTTACCTTTTGTAGATTACTTTAGCTACTTCCAGCATCTCCCATGCCAACTGCAAGTTCCCAACTTCCTCCTCATCCTATGAGAGAAAGGCAAACCTAAATCAAATCTTCAAGGAAAAAAACAAAAACAAACAAACAAAAAAAAAAAAACACTGTTGAGAGTTTACCATGTGGGAACCCACCTTGTCTCCAGCAGTTCCCTCACCATCTTCATCATCGTCATCATCATCATCATCGTCGTCATCGCCATCTGAGGAAGTCCGTTACATAGGGAAAAGTCATTTAATGTGCAGAGAAGTGTCAGGTATAAACCAAAGCAGTATTCAGTCATCACCACAGTGCAAGCAATACAATGGCTCTAGTGTGTTCCCTTTTCACCTTTCTATAACACCCTTAAGTGTGCCATTAAAAAGAGTTTTCCCCTTATTCCGCCTGGTTGTCCAACTAAACAGTGCTCTGAATTCCTGAGATTTACTGCCTTCTTCCTCCTCATCCTGTTCAGGCTCTTGCTTGGATTCCTCATCTCCTGCTTCTTCGGGCGTATCCTTAGCCCCATCTCCATTCTGTTCCTCAAAGCTATCAACCTTGTTTTCTTTAACACCTTCCTTTACAGGAGAAGGAGCTGGACTCTTCTCCACACCATTCACAGATACGCCTGAAGTCTTCTCAGTTCCATTCACAATCGTTTCCTGGACTGCATTCCTCTCTTCCCCATTGACATGAGAGCCTGGACTTTTGTCTGACCCAGTCACATCAGTCTTGCGTTCCCCCTGATCATCTTTGATTGGGGACTTTGCTAAACCATTCTCCTTTTTCACGTCAGTGCCATTCTCCCCTTCCTTTGGCTCTGCCCTCTCAGTCTTTTCCTGCTCAGCCATTGCTTCATACACCTGCTTTCGTAGTTCATCCCTGGTTTTCTCTGCACCAGAGAACATGTGGGGGGAAATTATTTTTCTGAATGCTTTTAGGCCCCGTTTACACGACAACGATTTTTACAAAGAACAAAGCACACTACAGCGTTTACAGTTTTTGCAGATCTGTGTGTACGAGGATCGTTCTCACAGCGTTATTGTATAAACATGGAACTTTTTAAAAAATGCAAAGGAAGAAGTTTTCATCAGAACTGTTGTCATGTAAACCGGGCCTTAGTCAGCTCATCTGGATTTTCAACAGAAATGTGTATTCTTAATATGCAGGTTTAAGATGACATCTCTAAATGCAGGATCATTTCCCCAGATTTTGAAATGGCTCCCAATGCCTTTTCCTAATCAGGCAAAAGCAATTCACTGCAAGAACAACAGGCAACCCCTGAAAGTTTAATACTGACCATCGAGGTTATTAGCACTCTCAATGTTGGGGTTGTCAGATTTCTCCTCTTCTTCAGACTCTTCAGGGACTCCCTCCAAAGCGTTACCAAGAACGGTATTCTCCATCCTAACAAAAACAAAAACAAAAAAAACACAGATCAAGCAAAATGAACAGGGATACAACAGCAGAAACAGGGTCTTACAATGAATTTGTTTCTCCATATACTGAGTATGACTGCTTACATCATTTGAATAGGTACACCTGTACAAGACTATTAAAAAATAAATGTAGTCTCAGTGTTCAAGAGATGGTGCAAAAAGAATTGTGACACCCCATGACGCTACAGGTCAGACTTCAGTTTAATCTCAAGAGCTTTTACTGAAAACATCCAACTAAATAATGTAAAACTTCACTGGCTTGAAGATTTACAGGTAATCCTTTGGTTGAAGGAGGAATCTCCCCCTTGTTGTTCATGTGTTTCCACCCCACACACATGCTTATGGCTCGTTTTCCCAGTGGCAGGTACAGTCAAGAAAACTGTCAGTAGCAATTGCTGGTTGGATTACTGATGTGCTGACAATATTATTTTATAAAAAAGGAGTGAGTGCAGTCAACCAACCTGGCAAGCTCCAGCAGGGACTTCCCACACAGGAAGAAGACCTCCCCACACTCATCTGCAGTGTCCCCATACTTTGCCGCCCTGGCAGATGTTAAGAGGGGGAAAAAAATGCCATAATTTAAACGACAAGGTTCAGTGGTAATGTTAACCAGCAGGGCTGACTTGGCTTTGGGCTGTGCTTCAAACAATTCATATACAAATTAACAAATCACTGTTGGACCCTACTGACAAGAAAATACACCATTTGAACTTAAACAAATATTTCACTTCCACTTAAATACAATTTTTTTAGAAAAAAAACTGAAAAACTAGACATTACAAACCTTCACTATAGTATAAGTATTGGAGTCATACTCAACTAAATTTGTACAACACATCAGAAAAGGTAGGCAATATTGGTGTGCTATGATAAAACTCCACTCAGTGATTACAAAGCTATTTTCTGAAGGTGGGAAAAAAACGATTCACTGATGTATACGTTTTTTTTGTCTTTTAAATTACTTAATTTAAACTAGACATAAGAGGCAAGGGGACTTAATATTGCTCCAAAGTTAGGCTAAATTTTGGTGAGAGACAAGGGGGGTCTCTTGATGTCTGACTGCAAGATATCTGAATGAAAATGGGGTCCCCCTTTGGCAGACGCATCTACCATATACCATATATGGCATAAACTGGGTTTGACCAGAAAGCTACTAGGCGATTGTGGATTCAGTGAGCCCATTTTTGACATAACTCTATAAAATGACCCGTTGTGACCTGTTTTCAAGTACAAGGGACCATGTTGCATCAAAATGGCTAAGGCATGCTTTTATGTCTGCTCCCCCCAAAAAGTTGAATCAATGACAACTCTTTCTCCATCAGTACTTACAGCATCGCACATGCCTCCTGGAAGACACTGACGGCAGAAACAACATCGCCCATCACCAGATGCCTTTTCCCTGTGCCTATCATTTTCTTCGCCTCCTCCATCACGTCAACAGAACTGCGGGACAAAGCAACACCTTGATTTTAATTTATAGAGCCCAACCACGTTGATGTTCTCACATTTAGATCATTCGTGAATTGAGAAAAGTGCATACCATTTCGCTTCGCATAAGCACCACCACTGAGAAGTTACTCACCTGTCTGCAGCAGCTGTTGATGAACACGGCTTCTCCTCCACACTGCAAACAGTTAAAAACACACAACTGGACTAAGTTACGTTACTTAAGTTTCATCGATACACCTGACTTGACTCCTATGTAGAAAGTTACCAACACAAACACACACACTCACAGAAGTTAGAAAGTGAACAACTCTGGTTCCCCGTCCGCCTTTAGTTTGCGTTGCAACTTCCAGTCATTAGCAAATCAAGACAGTTAAGTTAGCCAAGCTAGCTTAAACAGTGGAGAATATGGGGATACTGCATTGTTAGCGGCATTAGCATCACCCAGCCTTTTGGGCATATTAATGATTACAGCAGTGTGCCTCGCGTTAGGGTATCCACGTAAAGTAGCAAGCAACGTTTTTCCCCCCAACACAAACCAAGCACGGCTATTAGCGTTAGCCGCTTTATCTAACGTTAGCCAGAAGCTATGCTCGCTAGCTAAGCGGTGCTAGCTGCTAGTCAGATAATTGCGGCTAACGCGGGCGATACACACACCGCTTCCCCAGCACAAATCACAAGTGTGTCTCACCTTCCAGAGCTGGAGGCAGTGGACGTTTCTTCTGGCATTTTGTTGGTTAGTTAGTTGGCGTGGCGTTACAGCAGGAGGGGGTGAGACAGTCTGTGTTCCTTGCAGTGAATGAGGGGATAGACGGTTCTCCTCTTGGCTTTGTTGGCGCGCTTAAATAGAGAAAAGAAGGCTATCTGTTTCCGCCTAAGTTGGGACGCGGGAGACTGGAGTTAAAGGGGCCGCAGACCTAAAGTGGAGCTGACGACCTGACTGCTTTATATGTGTTTATATTCTTTATTTATACATATATGCTCTCAGTGGCCACTTTATTAGGTCCACCTGTACAAGCTAAAACAATTCAATACAATTTGTTCTGCCATACAATTATTTTTCTGCTGCCTGTAATGCTCAGGTTTTCTTTTTGTCACAGTAATAGAGGTGTTCATTCAATTCCATGTTTGGCATTGAGCTCATGGTTAGTGCCGCTGTTGTACTGGACTGCGTTTTATTGAGAGGTGTTTCCAATATTCTGCCCCCCATCGTTGTATGTAAACACGGAGGACAAAAAACTGGAAACACCTCTCAATATAGCGTGGTCCAGTGCAAGACCTCTGCAAACTGCAACCACAGTAATAAACACAGAATTACATTTACACATTCTCCACAATGTCAACAAACACCGAACATTATAAAGTTTATGGAAAGGTGGAATTGCTATGGCAGAGCTGTTGCACTGAGCTGCATTAGACTGTACAGTTGGATCTAATAAAGCGGTCACTGAGTCTCTTCAGTATTTATCCATATAAATATATAGTTCTTATTTAAAATCACGCATAAAGACGACACAACATTGCTGACAAATAGATGAAACATTAAGTCATTAAAAATAAAGAAATGCAAAAGAGAGAAATACAGCGAAAACAAAACATGCCAGAATAAAAAGAAAAAAATAACAAAAAACACAAGTGTATTACAATAAATTCACTTAAAGACATTCAAACTATTGCCTACATTTATTGATTTGATGTTTTTTGTTATGTGTGGAAGAAATCTTTGACATGTTTTGTTCTAGTTCCTTCATTAATACAAAGAACTGAGTTTTTTGTTTGTATATTTGCATTTGTGAATATGGGAGGTGACAAGCAGTAAAATTAAATTAATAAGAAAAATGCATTATCATCTTTGTTACTATAAACATAGCAACCAAATATCATGGAAAGAATACAAATCTGAGAAAATAAAAAGTGAATGAGTACTGTCTTCTCACAAAAGTTAAGGGGGCAAAAATGTGAATTGCTCTTTGTGTGAATTGCGCCCTGAAACTTGCTTTTTATGTCATAAACTCGCTTTTATTTATTTAATTTGCTATATTACTTATCTTTTTGTCTTTTTTGGTTCACTTTTTTTCGTTCTTGATGTATTTCTCTGTTTTGCACTACTCCATGTTTTTTATTGCCTTAAGTATTTGTAGGCAATGTTCATTTATTTCAAGTCATATTCATGACTTGAAATAAATAAAAACAGTGACAAACTGCTGTGCCCCGAGAAACCCGTCTGACGTTAAATGTATAAATGCCAAAATTTAATTTAATTCACTAAATTCCCAGTAAACACCTTAACTAACCACAGCACACGTTGGCCAGTTTTAGATAAGCGAATAATAAATAAATAAATAAGATAATGAATTCATCAGTTACAACAGTGCGTAAATAATAGGCTCATGTAATCGTTCAGCGCATGCGCACAACAGTGACACCTACTTAACTTTTATTTATTCAGTCATAAATTTATTTTTAGGCAAATAAAACAAATGTCAGAGTTTTAACTATCGACAGCGTATAGTGCTTGTGAGACCTTCAGCCCCGCATGGTCTGCCTCCATCACGCAGTCCGCTCTGAGAGTGAAGCGCATGCGGAAGTGGACGGGAGTATCATCACACGTCGCGATCTCAGATTGGTACTGTACCAATCAAACATGTGTCTACCTTAATTTGTCCTCGGCTGTTCCCTGCTAATTTGAGCCGACCGGTGCGACCTTCCCTAGCAGATAATTAAACCCAAAAAGCGACTTCTTACATTTTTATTGGACACATCTGATTGTGCTATTTCAGAGCCTCGTTGGCGCAGTAGGCAGCGCGTCAGTCTCATAATCTGAAGGTCGTGAGTTCGAGCCTCACACGGGGCAAGTCTTTTGGAAAGGTAGCCTTGGGTGTATTTTTATTTGATCGCGGCCCAATTTGGCCAAACCCTCCGGCTAAGCCAATTAACTGTCTCCCAGTTATTCTCAATGGTAGCGCAAAACCACTACGGCTGTTTTGCGCCGTTTATGCATCCATGGCACTTATCTGATCAGTTGTTGTCGTCGTTGTTGTGGTTGTTTAAGTAAGTAAATCTTTTTTCATAAACATCACCCAAATCATAACATTCAAATAAGACAACAGTATCGATTATGAACTGATGAAGCATTACAGTTTTTTTTTCAATCGCTTTAACTCCTCTGTCAACTCAGAAACCATGGTATCAAAACAGTAAATACATATGCCTAATGACGGGCTCTCTGCCCAAAATAACACGTTTTGTTTGCAAAAGGCTCTTACCATGGCAAAACATCTCAAACATGCAGCAAAAGCACATTTTGTCACCGCCCAATACAACTTGCAGTCAAGCGAGTTAATCCAGCCACTCACTCACTTCAGACTCAACACCAAAATGCAACACACCCTTTTCAGTCTTAGCAGGTTCAATTTACTTTTTCCTGTGTGTATTGACAGTTTACATAGTTACATATTGTAAAACAAGTAGCATAAACCAATATTTCTCTCAAATAACTCAACTTATGCCCGAATGAGTAGATTCCTTCAATGAGCTACACGGTACTGTAACACAGCTGACAGTTGACACAGTCGTTGGTTCGATTCCCGGGCAAGACGTCCAGCTTTTCAAACTCTGGCCTCTTTTGCATCAATGTGGTGAACTTTGTGACACAGTGAATAATGGCAGAATACATATGCTGCCTCAGTTTATGACGCTGAGTTCCTGTGTTGATTGACGTTGATCAAGGGGCTTTTCTCTTCGATAACTTACACTTGCCTTAACTTTTTAAATCTATTTCACTCTTCATAAACACTGCATCTTAATCACACCATCATCACTGAAGACATTACTCAAATACTAAATAATAATTAAAAATATTCTATGCAAATGAGCAATCGTGTCATAACCCAATCCAGTGTGTTTGTTTGTTTGCTTGTTTAGGTCACTAAAGGTGGAGGGAAGGGGCAGGGGATCCTTACTTGGGGCACCTTGGCTGTTATATATTTCTAAAGTAAAGCATTATTTTCTATGTTCTATTGTTCTTGACGGTATAGTTACTATTCTGCTGCCAGGTTAAGTAAGTTTTACCCCCCATAAACATTGGATGTGTCTCAGTCACATAAAACATCACAGAAGACATTACTCACATATGAAATTCTAAGCAAAAAGCAAACAAATTATACAGGGGAACAATCATGTCATAACCTAAACCCAAATCCAGTGAAGCCATAATCCTGATGCTTGCTTAAGAGTTTGAACTTGGACAGTGAAGATGGTATTTTGTGGCCCCAGACATGATTTTTATTCGTCTCAGGAGTGTCAGTGTAAGTGAGAAACACAACATGGGTCCAGTGCTGCCTCTGACTGCCCTGATTCCCCAACACTCCACAATGATTTTTCTTATTTTATTAAGGTTACTCATAGTTGTTAATACATTTGAATGGCTTGTTTATGACGGTGGTGTGCTTGCCCCTCCACCAGGCACCTGACAGGCAGACAGAGAGTGGCAGTGAAGGGCAGGGGCCATCACAAATACCTTACTTTAGTTTGTGGGACTGTTTAAAAATTCCATTGAAGGTACCTGTCAGACTAGCAAAGCTGAGTAACTGAGAGAATGTAATAAAACACTGAATTTAACTTGATATCGCCTGATTTTGACTTGATTTTGTCATTGTGAAAGGTCTGACCTACAGGAAGTATGAGCTTATCAAGAAATAGCCTAAAACACCAGGCAGAAAAAAAAAAAAAAAAACATCAAAATGAACTCATGAGAACTGAAGCTGTAAGGACGGTGAAGACAAAATGCTGCATAAAGCGTAGTGGTCACTCTGAATGCCAAGGGTATCATGCTCCTTTTGTCTACATTTGTTATATTTGTTACATTTTTAAATTTATACCTGTCCAAAATGTAATGACCCAGTAATCCTGCGTTTCTGAAACTCTGCTTAATGTATTCCGCAGATTGCAAACTAATGCACCACTTAATTATCCGTAATTAGCATAAATTTCGGCATACATGATTGCATAATTAGTCTAATTGGCCTGTTTTTTTTTTCTCTGCATAGAGACGCATGTGTTTGAGTCAGGCTTTTGGTTACGTATAATAAAAATGGGTCTTAAAGTGAAGGTAATGAATTATTCAACGCAGTAATGGATCATTTCCACGTTTAAGAGCAATTCAAGCCCGTGCTCATACAGCACTCTGGGAGAATTCAAGAGTGTTCACTTTATTCATGGCGCAGAAAAACACAACCTGGCTTTCCGTTGAATGACCAGCAGGGGGCGGAAATGCTCCACGCCAAAACATGATCCGGTGTGATCCAGCTGCCTCCGACACTCAGAGCCCTGTGTGAAGAACGCTCACATGCGCGGGCGTACAGCTGTTTCATGCGTGCACGTGTGTGTGTGTGTGTGTGTGTGTGTGTGTGTGTGTGAGAGAGAGAGAGAGAGAGAGAGAGATTGAACTGGAAGCATGTTTGAAACCGGTATGCATTTATTTGAGTAATGTTGATGATACTTAATTTAATGCACTGTTTAAGCAGCTCAGTCGTGCCAAGAAACTACTTCATCTGAAGTGAAGTGCGAGAGAGCAGAGAGTGGCGGGGCGCATCATGTAGGCAAGAGAGAGATGAAAACATTTTTAGAACTGTAACGCCTTTTTGTAAATATTGGTGATTAATGATCATGCACAGCCACACCTAATAATAATAACCTAATAATAATATTAACAACATCTACAACTACAACAATATCATAATGATGATAATCATAATGATAACTCATGATTTATGCGGCATTAATAATGGTTCATTATTTAACTATTTAGCATTTTATAAACATATTATTTCATTTTATGCACTGTTAAAATAGTCTACTCATGCCAAGAAACTACTTGCATTGAGGCGAGAGAGAGCAGAGAGAGGCT
>OMLB01055664.1:0-11671 GCA_900302555.1 Myripristis jacobus
TTTATTTTACCGAAGTCTGTCTTCAAATCTGCATTCAAAACTGTTGTCCGCGATACAGACTCGATCCCTGAATAACGTATACATTTGATAAATCCTTGTTTTTCTTCAAATGTTTATTGTTAAAAATGTGAGTCTAAATAAAAAGATTATTCAGAAAAATATGAGCCAATAGGAGATGGTTTCATCGTGTCATCATCAGTTCATAAGCAGACATGAAACTGTTAGGTTTAAGAGAGGCCAGCAGGGGAAGTGATTCACAGATTCAGTGGCTGATTGAATGCTGTAAGTTTAACGGCCTTCAGTTCAGTGGATCCATCATTCATAGTCAGTGCAGGGCTGTTGTACAGAATCTGAGATAATTTTCTGGTGCACAAATTACAAAATAGCATTGAGTGACAGGATGGTATTAGAATTGTTTGTAAATATTTTATTAAACGTTTTAATCAGCATTAGACACATACATAACAAATGGTGGGGGGCTGTAGCAGAAGCCCCACTGCCAACTCACACACACACCACATACTATCACACATTACTACTGCAGGATTTTCTTAACAATTCCAATTCAAGGTGGAGCAAAAAGTAGCAGCAGCACAGGAACTGTGTCATCAACTTCTGCTGATCAAAACATTGTAATGAATGACATAACATTGTAATGTGAATAATAATGTAGGCTATTTAAGACTGATGAATGTCTCTTTCCAAAAAGCTTAACATTTCTACTTTTACTGCTAAATGAGATGCTGTTTATGATGTGTGACTGTAGTTTGGCGTGGCTCAGGCTGAATCCATCTCCTGCGTGGTCTGCTCGACAACCTCCAGCTTTAGGGGGACTATTTTCTCTGTCAAAACTGGTGTTGTGCCTGGACGGTACTTGTATTGCCTTTTCCTAGCAGGGAGAGAGTGAGAGATTCTAATAAACTCTTTTTGAGAATTATTAAACATCAAGCAACATCAGTGACTGAGAATCTGCATGCTATAAAGAAATGTTACGTAATGCCCCTGGGTGGAAACTATTTATCTCAGTAAGTTCTGGTGTCTTTTAGTGCACACAATATGGGAACCAAAATTGGACTGCCTGCTGTATGTTTTAATACATCTGAGGACCAGTTCTGGGCAAAGTTACTTACAAAAGTTATGTACTTTGTTGCAACATTCCACTTTATTAAAAGTAACTTATTACAGTACTTCCTGTCCTATTTAAAACTTAAAAATGATGTGTTGTAGGAGCATGAAGTAGTTATTACCTGTTGTCTACATATTCTGACTCCTGGTAAGGCCTGATGTAGTCCACTCCTTGTTTGGTGATGACACAAATGTCGATGTTGTTGCCTGAGCCGAGGTCGCACATGATGCCTGCATGGATGGCATCACGCACCAAGTCTTTCGCCTCCTCCAGCTGGAGAAACAGAGGGACAGGAAGAAGATGATGAATCAAGTTAGGGAAAGAGGAAGAGAGACAAAGGGAGAAAAAGACAGAGACAGAAAAAATTATCAATTTTAGTCCCTTGAAGTCTGAAACAAAAATGAATTAAATTAACTTTTTAGTTAAAATAACTAGCAAAATCAAGATCAGTGCTTCTATCATACATTATTTTTTTACCCAGGAAAATGACAACACAGTGGCTGCACATTGTCCACACATTCTTTGTTGACACAAGAACTTCTTGCCTAGATCTGTCAATTTAGCACTTCTAGACATCCCAAATTTCTCACTTTCTTCTTTCTACAAAGGATAATAACATTCTAGTTATATTGGTTCATCTCTACATTGGCATAACTGTACAAATAATAAGAGACTATTGACATATCAGCAGTGAGGATATATGTCTGCCGTAATTTCAAGAAAGATCTTGATACAAGATGCTAAAGGGAAAGTTCCTAATTATGAATTATAACCATAACATCTGGAATAATAGTTGGCATCATCATTTGGCCCCACAATATTGTTCGGCTGTACACAGCAGAACAGTTTATGGATATGCAGCCTACTAGTGACCTACCTGCATGTCACATTTGAACCTGTCCTCCAGAATACCAAGGGCAGCCAGGTCACCAGATCCTGCATGAACACAAAGTAAAGTCAGCTGAAACCAAGATGGGATACAGACTATGTGTAATAATCTGTGTAACAGCAGTACAACTAAATATGTGATACAATTTGTGTATATGTAACATATAACTTTGCTGTTGCAAGCACTCAGTGTCCAATAGGTCTTATGTGGGGAAAAACTTTAGCGCAAAGCCAGTGATGGGTTTTACATTTCTGATTTGTTTGTGTCATCTTACAGAAAATATATCTGTCCAGTCCAAAGTGATGTCTTAAAATTGCTTACTTGGTCTGATCTTATAATGATATGAAACAGAGAAAAGCAAGCAACCCTTATTATTTTCCCAGTTTGGCATCAATAAAGTAAATCTATCTATCTATCTATCTATCTATCTATTATTTGTGAAGCTGTAACCTGCAAATGTTACCCATTTACCCAAACACCTCAGTGACAGGTGTGTGCAAATAAGTTTATGAAGCGTAGAATATATTACACACTGTCTTCACTTGGTCAATAGGTACTGTATGCAATGTTTTGGATCGTCAAGCACTGGATAAGTTACTAAAATTATTGTTTGTAATAGATATTTTTTGTTGATTGCCTAATTGATTAGTTGACTAAATGTTTCAGCACTAAATTTCATATTATGTGGAGATGTGAACCAAAAGTAAAAGTGAATATATTATGTACACTTTAAGGACAGACACTGTCCCGTGGCATACCCATTGAAAGGTAAGGCACTTTATTCACGCTCCCATAAGGTCCCACTGTGTAGAGATGGTTCCCAGTGCAGTCCACCCCTCCCAGTATGAGATTGGCCCCAATATGGCCCTTATACCTGAAGACAAGAGGCATTAAAATACAATTTAAAATGAAATTTTACATTATATCCATTTGTGCACACATTAGATAATCACATTTCTCAATTACAGTGACAAAAAAATTAGCTGGATGCTTCTGGATTCATACACATATAGAGCCATTCACATACTCATATGTAGCAGACATGTACCTATGCATGTTTCCCAAACATGCATGCTGCCTACATAAAACACATACATGTGCATATGCAGACACACATATATCACACACCTATACAGCATATCTTGCAGTATGTTGACGGCCATGACGACACGAGGATTCCTCCCGCTGTTCAGAGAGAAGATGGTGAGGTTGGAGGAGAGAAGGTCCGTGGTTTTTTCTGTATCTGCTGCTGTACCTGCTCCACAGCAACTACAGAGAAAGACAGAGAGACAGTGAGTGAAGGGATCAGGGTAAAAAGAGAATCAAATGGAGAAGAGAGGAGAGGGGAGAGACAGAGCTGGAGAGATTTGTGAGGAAATATGAAAAAGGCAAAAACTAAAATGATACATTTAAATGGCTGAAGGGGAAGTTTGTACTCATTAAGTTGAATACAACACGTAAAAAGTAGTAATTCACAAAAAACAAAACAAAACAAAAAAGATCTATTAACTTCATCACAGAACAACTCCTGGAATGTATTCAAACACAAAAGACTGATGATATATACCAATGTAAAAACATTCGACGATACGTTTTTGTTTTAGCTGGTTTAGATCTATCACTTGTGGCACTCACTATATATTTGGAGCAATGTAGTGGATCTTGGCGCACATCTTGTCAGCCACCACTTCGCTGGAGGTAGCTCTTGTGTCGGCTCCCAGCACCACTCCATCCTGCAGCAACACAGACAAACTGGGATGTTATTACATCAAATCACATTGTATATTCCAGTTTGCACTCCTGATGTGCTTTTAAACAAGAGACTCATCAGAGAGTGCTTTTACAGTGTGGCAAAGGAAAAACATACTGACATTCTTATGCCCTAAACCACAATAAATGTATTATTATAATAGTTTTATTTCTATTCATTGTTTGTGTTGTTTGTCTTTTCTGTTTAAGTGACATTTTTGACTGAGTGAGCCTATGTGCTTTCCTTGTGGTCATCTCTTTTGGGACAGCTATAGAAATAAAGCACCGAACCCCCAACAACTTGAGCGGGGGTGTTGAGTGGCCAGCAGCAGTTTTCTCTGGTCATACCAGGCAGCTGTCATATGTTGATGTGGATGTTGATGTGTGGAAATGTATGAATGAAAATCAGGGTAAGTGAAAAAGCAAATCTTCTCCTGATTAAAAAAAAAAAAAAAATCCTACTCTGTTTTCCAAACTTGCCTTGAACACCAATCCTGCTATTGTAGTGCCTGTCTTCAGAGGTTTGGGTGCCTGTCCCTTCTCAAGCAGACCCTCCAACGCAGTATTTCTAGAAAAAAGAGAAAGAGTGAGGAGAGTGTGTGCGTGTGTGAGAGAGAGGGAGAAAAGGGGGGGTAACTAATAAATGCATAAAAATAAATGATGCGGACTAACAATTCACATAAGCCTGATAACACCAGTAAAAGTCGCAGATTCATTTGTATGGTTTATACTTTTGATGTGTAAACTTATAAAACCCCAAATCGCATTAAACAAAGTTACTTTCACTTTTGACAGGAATGAAAGCGTAGCTAACTACAGTGGCTGCTTTTCTTTTCTTGTGTGTTTACTTCTTGCTGCTAAAGTCCACTGCTAAGAAAACACATTTGGAAAAACTCGAACAGTTTACCTTGCTGCGTTTTCGAAATTAAATCCGGCGACGGGAGTTTCGAGGACAGTAGACAGCGCCATGGTGGATGTGAACGCACCTCCTCCTCCTGCCCAGTGAGCCTGTCACTGCGGGGAGCGTCACTTCTCCTGTGCCTCTTTCGCTTTGGGTGAAAAATGGAGAAACATTGTGCGGACTCGCAAACAAAAGGAGTTAGCACAGGGGTGAGTGATCTCTATCCTATTTTACTGTATCCTCGTCTATCAATGCACAGAACTACTCCGTGTTACAAGATATCGATAATTATTTTCGCGGCTGTGCAGGTGATGCCATACGTGATTAATAAACTCGGCATAAGACCTAGAATATGGCCTTACATCAACATTACTGGTTTTGTAGTATCGGAAAATGCTACATGTTACTTTTATTGGCGGAGTACAATCATTAAACACAGAAAAAGGCTATACTTTCGTTTTCAGTTAAGACCCCCCTTTTCAAACCGATTTCCATACAGAACTCTAAATCCCAGAATTCACAGCTGTATCGCTGAACTTGACTCAGTGAGGCATGCTCTGAGGTTTAACAGAGGATGGAGGTGCAGCCGTTTAATGTGGACTAATGATGTATCACATTCGTATTTTTGACATTGAACTATACAAAATAACAGCTATAGTTTAGGAAATACATATTCATAAACGTCGTAACAATTTTCTCCATTTTCCCCACACAGACCACCATCCTGGCAGTGACATTTGATGGAGGCGTTATCATTGGTTCAGATTCAAGAGCTTCCATCGGAGGGTGAGGATGCTGAGACAGTAAATGAACACTGCCTTTGCTGTCAAACACCTTGACAGCAGATGGATTGACAGTTGCTCCCGATGATCACTGTCTTAGATAAACACAACAATAAAAAAATTCCACAAACTGTGAAAACGTTGTTCCTGAAAACCAAACAATGTTAATTCTAATATGAGAACTAGATGAAATTGTATTCATTAGATTGTGATGTGGGATCAAGTCTTTTTTTTCCACATAGGTGTTTGCAATCGACATTGCAACTTAGACCGAAACTGTTTTTCGGTTCAGTCTCAAAAAATAAGATGTTACGGGGTGGGGACTCCAGCAGATGTCATAATGTCTTGAATTTGCTTTAAAAAGTGGTATTTCTGCCCAGAAGGAAAAATCAGCTGCTGCAAATGTACAACTGATCTCTCTCTCTCTCTCTCTCTCTCTTTTTTTTCCTCAGGGAGTATGTATCATCTAAGACCATCAACAAGCTGATTCAACTTCATGACCGCATCTTCTGCTGTATTGCTGGCTCATTAGCAGATGCTCAGGCGATCACCAAGGCTGCAAAGTTCCACCTGTCCTTCCACAGGTACTACACACTCGCGTGCGCGCACACACTCATACAAAATTACAATACTCCTGGGCAACACAGATACACATTCTCTTCCTGCTACTACCACTTTCATCCTGAAAACTTAAAGCCTGTCTCTCTCCTATCTCTCTGTAGTGTCCAGATGGAGAACCCTCCACTGGTGATGGCGGCGGCGTCAGTCCTGAAGGAACTGTGCTACAAAAACAAGGAGGAGCTTCAGGCCGGCTTCATCACAGCAGGCTGGGACAGGAAGAAGGGACCACAGGTTGACAGCAGCACTAGCAGTCATGATATCATTCTGGTTGTTGTAGTTATCATTAGAAACACCACAGCAGTTGTAGGAGAAGAAGTGATGGTAATAGAGAGAGATGGATAGACCTAAAAATATAACTCTAACCATCTCTGGTGATTGACCTTTTTCACAGCCGTTTTGACATGAATCACCGGGTAAACACAGGTGTTACTAACTAGCCAGAGCCCTGCTATTGTTCATGCTAGGCCACTTGAAAGACTCTGTACTTAACTGAAAAGGAAACATTTCTTTTAATTGGAAACACTATTTATCACGCTATTTTATGTCCAAATGGCTGCTGTAAAAAGGGTTGCTATAAATATCAGTTATAGCAGAGTTGGTTGTAAGAGCAGTAGTAATTGTAGCAGTACTAGTGGTAGTGGTGCTTGTAGAACGAGTATTAGCTGCAGAAACAGTACTAGTAATTGTATTAATGATACTACTACAGTATACTAGTTAAACGGACTGCATTTCTATAGCGCTTTTCTAGTCTACTGACCACTCAAAGCGCTTTACAATGTTTTTGCCTCACATTCACCCATTCACACACACATTCACACACTGATGGCAGAGACTGCCATGCAAGGTGCCTAGCTGTCCATCAGGAGCGGTGAGGGGTTCAGTATCTTGCTCAAGGACACTTCGACAGACTCTGGAGGAGCTGGGGGAACCGGGAACCCTCCGGTTACCAGATGACCACTCTACCTCCTGAGCCACGTCGCTAGTTCATTTTTCCAAGACTTGTTAATAGCAGTTGTATTATTCTTAGTAATAGTATTTCAGTCAGCGGAAATAGTATTGCCACAAGTCATAGTAGTAATAGCAGTGGTAGAAGGAGTAGTACTGGTATTAGTTGTATTTGTACATCTACATTGGTCACTGTAGTTGTAGTAGTAGGTAGTGGCACTAAAAGCAGTACACTATTAGTAGTTGTTCAGTAGTTGTTCCAGTAGTAGTAGTATTAGTAGTAGTACTAATAGTACCAGTAGTAGAAGTGATATTACTAGTTGCTGTAGTAGTAGTATCAGTAGTAGTAGTAATGGTAGTAGCAGTAGTTGAAGTACTGCTGTGGTTGTGGTAACAGTTGTTGGCCCTGGTGCACCTAAGTGGTTCATGGAAGTTCCTGTTAACTTTAAAAATCAAAACCATCATTACCATATTGTGTACAGAAAATATGAATCAGTCCTTTTCATTCTCCTACAGAATGAGGGCAGTGCTGTAAAAGAACATTTTAGTGATTTGGAGAGGACTTGGAATAAACTGTAGGCTAACATTTCCTCACCTGTAGCACACAGTAATGTTTAAACTGTGGTGGCCAAACACCACTGAATGAATATAATGGAAAACACTGGACTGTCTACATTTTAGGATTTACACTGATGCTCTTGTCCAGAGTGCATAATGATGAGTGAGCAGGGTCACTTCTTGTACATCACTGACACGGACAGACACCAGGCTCATGCACATATTGGTTATTGTGAGGATTTAACTTGTGATGTTTCAGTGAGAGTCTCTTTATCCATCAGGCTACCCTTCTGCACTTATGAATGTTTTAGCTGCTGTATTTAATCTATATTCTCTGTTCTCTGTCATCCCCAGGTATATGTCGTGTCTCTAGGTGGGATGTTAATCAGTCAGCCCTTTACCATCGCTGGGTCAGGCAGCACATATATCTACGGTTACACTGATGCCAAGTACAAACCCAACATGACCAGAGAGGAGTGCCAACAGTTTGCCATAAATGGTACTCTTGTGACAACTTCTTAATGTACCTAAATTCAAAACATTTACAGTATAATATGACCCTGTTTATGAGGTTTTTCTGGGATTTCACCTTGGGTATGCAAATTTGTCTCATGTCGATGGGGAAACATTTGGCAGGAAAAATCAGGGTGTGTTTGTGTGTAACTGTATGAACGTGAGGGAGGGTGTCGCTGAATGAGTGTGAATGCCCCCGCAAAATTTCAGGATTAAGAAAAGCATTTATAGGTTAGAGTCAGATGATGAGAAAGGAAGTGCTATTTAGAGGAAGTTTATGTTTTTATGCATCCAGCATGAGTATTTAATGTACCCGTTTAATGGGGTAAATTTTTTTTTACACTTTGCACTTGTTATACATTTCAGCTTTTGTTAGTTAAAAATAGGAATTGCTGTGGAAACATGCAAGTGTGTGCTTGTTGTCACTGACCTGTTTTTCACCTGCTTCTTGTTCTATCGCTCCTCCTTCCTCCTCCTGCCCGATCTCTTTTTTCCCTCCCGCCCTTCATTCCCTTCCCTGTCTCTGTGCCCTCAGCTCTCACCCTGGCAATGGGCAGAGACAACGTCAGCGGGGGCGTGGTTCATCTGGTGGTGATCACAGAAAAAGGGGCGGAGCATGTGGTCATCCCTGGAGAAAAGCTGCCCAAGTTTCATGATGAATGACTTCCTTCAAAGTAGCCAATCAAGTTTTGATATCTTGGAAATATTCTCCCTGTTGGGTCTGTGTAGGATTTAAAAATGAACCTGGGGTAGCACACAAGGCCTGCTTTGATGAATATTAATGAAAACCAGTTAGGAGTCATGTCCAAATGATTGTTTCATACAGGCAGTGGCCATTTTAATTGTCTAGTCTGTGTAAACTATGTTTACGCAGACTATGCCATAGAGTAGAGTATGCCATATTGTTTGCATGCTCATCCATTTGTTAATATTCTCAAGCAACCATTGCCCTGCAATCTGTGTTAGGGTTTGCAGCCCAGGATTTCTGTCACACACTAAATTAAGAATCATCATTTCCATTATGAGATGAGACTGGGTCCACCATGTGTTTCCATATCCAAATTAGACTGATTTTTGAATGTTTCATGTGCACATTAAAATGAAAATTTCTTTTCATAAACCCTGGAGTTCCTCTCTGTCTTTGCTTCCCGAGTACGAAGTCTTATCCTATATTCTTTCATTTTTTAATGTGTTACTTAATATTTGTCAAGTAACACAAGTATAGCATCAGACATTTAAACTGAATGATGGCAGGATTTACATTTTTTTTCTTGGGGAAACACTTATGACTTTGGCATAAATGTGTTACACAGTATAAACAGTTAAGCTCATGCCTCAGGCCTAATGCGGACAATTATTGAGTACTAAATCTTCACGAAATTGCTTTCTATGTTTTCTTAAATGTTAAAGTGTTGAGTGCTGGAAACGACATCTGACACGACTAAAGCTCATTGGCAGACGAAGGACAAGTTAAGTTTCAGTTTCGATATTATCCAAAAAAAACATGGAGTCCGTCTGATGTGCGACAAAACTGAGTCGGCGAAGGAGCTGTAAAGACGTTTATAGGCTGTAGAGAGGATTTGGGATAGCTGGAAAACAATTCAAGACGTTTACGTGTCCATTAAACCGCTGGTTTTAGCTTGGCTTTAGATTTATTTTCCAACCAGAGCATCGCCTGCTGTCGCTGCCTGAATCCACTCACAGTGCTTCAACATGTTGGAAGAAGCAGGACCCGAGTGGTTATCTGAGGAGGTGAAAACCGGGGTAAGTAGCCGAGGTATTGTGACAAGAATTATATAACTGCACGGGAGAAGGAAGAAACTAGAAGAGACTTGATAGGGAAACAGTGCACAGGCTACATGCTTTGCGCTTGCGCTGTATAGACACGCGGAATAAAGGAATACAAAAAAACAAAAAAGAAAGAAAATAGATAGGATTAACTAAATGCTTTTTAAATTTCAGACAACCATCATTGCCATAGAATATAATGGAGGAGTGGTGCTTGGATCAGACTCGCGGGTGTCTGCAGGGTAAGTGTGTGTGTGTGTGTGTGTGTGTGTGTGTGTGTGTGTGTGTGTGTGTGTGTGTGTCCATTCCTCCATTAAACTACTGCCTTACCTACTTCTACTCTCCATGGCCCCTCCCCCCACCTCCCTCCCTCTGTCCAGAGCCTCAGTGGTGAACAGAGTGATGAACAAACTTTCTCCTCTCCATGACAAGATCTACTGCGCTCTGTCAGGTTCTGCCGCAGACGCCCAGACCATCGCTGAGATAGTCAACTACCAGCTAGATGTGCACAGGTAAACAGAATGTCAAAGTGCAATGATTAGCCGATGCTGACTTTTTGTCAAATATCAGATATCCACCTGTCATTGTTGTCCACTGCACAGTCAGATAAAAGTAGTGCTGCGGCATAAAGCACTATGGAAATTGTAGTAATTTAAGAAAAAATAAGGCATTAAGTTCAGTCTTGTACCTATGACTTTTTTCTTTCTATTTCTTATGAACTTTCATGATGTAAATACAGTTATGTGTCAGTCTTACACTGTAAAATCATCATCATCTCTGACTGATTGGATGAGAGGAAATGTGCAAAGAGCTGTTTTGAAATCTTTATGCTGCATCCAGTAGCTACAGGGGTGTCAAACTGGTGGCTCCAGCCCTGCGTTCCAAATCACATACTTAAACTTTTTACTTTTAGTATGTACTGCAGCTGCCCTTACAAAGTATGTAGTTTAGTATGCAATGTGCATGCGTATGCATACTGTTGGGACACACTACATACATCATTCCTGAAGTCCGACCATCTTGCTCACTTCCGCCGCCGTCCGTAGCGCCTCATTTGAATGTTGTTGTCAAAATGCTGGTGCTGTTTCATATAGTTTTGTGCGATGTGTGTGTTTTGTTGTCGTCTGTATGTGGTCGTGGCTTGTACATGCAACTCAGTCAGTGCGACGTAATGTCCGCTGCGCACAGGATTGTGGGTCAGAATGGCCAGAGCAGCATGTTGACATGCATACTGCGAAATCTGACCGCATGTAGTAGAACATCCTGGTACTCTTGGCATACTGCATCTGACATACTATGTATTGGGACATATTAATTCTTTTTTTCCCAACTAAATGGTACTACCAACTATGGTAGTATGAGTATTGGAACGCAGGGTATGTTTTCATTCCAACCAAAAACTCCACCAGGTGATTTCACTGATTAGTTCCTCCTCTCTGCTTGAAGGCGAGGTAATCAGTGAAATCACCTGGTGGAGTTCTTGATTGGAATGAAAACCTGCAGCCTTTTGGCCCTCCATGGCACCAGTTTGACACATGTGCCATACAGTCTTCCGCTGCATGGAGGAATTTTTAAGTTTACATCAGATGTCATCAAACAGACTTGTGTGCAACCAAACACTCGGAGAGCTTCATACTCTCAAAACACACACACACAATCACTCAAAATGTGTTGGTGTTAACAATATTAACATTTCTCTTAGCCTTACCAAAAATCTGCCAGACTTTGGAAGACTGAGGGGATTCCCATGAGTCTCCTGTCAAAACTTTTTTTTTTTTTTTTTTTTTTCACAAATGCAG